>JAHWFP010242251.1:0-36324 GCA_023313725.1 Lithobius niger
CCATAAGAAAATTACCTCTCCCTCTGATAAGTTGTGCGACCCAATACTGTATTATGAAGTACTGAAATACCAGGTATGATATGGCACATATCCTGAATTTGGAATGGAAACGGTGAATCATTACGAGGTATTTAAGAACTGTTTACCCCAAACCTGGGGGGGGGGGGGCTGTAACTAAAGACTGGTGCATTTCCGGACCCATGTTTATAGGACTTTTTCTTCCTATCTTTGACACCAATTTCCGAACACCCTGTATAGTATGCAGTTTACCAATCAAGTTTACGAGAATGTTGGTCATGACCCTCCGGTATGGCAGGCTGGCGGTGCACATCCCAAATGGAAGTACATTCAATCTGTAAGAGCCCTGTGGCAGATGAGTGTTGTGCAATCTCTGCTGTCTGGGTGGAGGGGGATCTGGTGGAACCTTTGTTCCCCTTCTAGCAGTGAGATACATTTCGCCCCAGACAAGTAATGGAAAACTTCTTCAGTCTTCGGCATGGACTGGTCTGTTTCCACTTGCTTATTCAAGTCCGGTACTGGATGAAACGCTCCTCCATTATTCTTCCTCTTCAGGAGGAATGGTGAGGCCCACTGACTGTCACATTCCTCATTTCTTCCACTGCGTTCCAGTTCAAAGATCATTTTACTAATTTCTTTCTTGATCTGGGATGAGGCACCGTCACATCATTGCGCTACGTGTTTTGCAGTTTCCTGTAACTTGGATCGAGTACTCCATGTATTTTATCTTTAGAGGTGACCAGGGAAAATGTTGCGTTACTCCTCAAGCAGGGCTAGATGTTTAAACTATGCGCCTGTGAGCTGATTCAGTTGTGTTTCACCAAACGGGGTGTTGATGAACTACATCAGGTTTGCGTTTGGGGTCGTTGGGTTCGCAGCATGCGCCATAAGTGAGAACGAATTCCTGATCATTCCATCAAAATTTGCGATTGCATAGCTTCGTTGCTTGTGAGTAATCCTTTCCCAAGATGCAGTCTATGGCAAGGTCGTCACGAATTGCGAAGTCCATCTTCATATTGGGTGGAAAGCTTGGTAGTAATGGTTCCCCTTGGTATCTTGCCTGTGGATCCGTATACGTAGGTTGGTCTTCGCCGTGTTAAGGCTTCATGTGCTTGTCTGCGTATGGGTTCAAAGTTAAAACCAACTTGTTTTGATGGTGGACCTTAAACATCTTGTGTCGAGACCACTGAAAAAGTTCATTCCACATGCAGTTAAGATCGAGTACAGTTTACTCGGTGGTCCCACGTACATCACGTTCTCCTTTGGCGGCCTGGGTTGCTTCGGGAGCGGACGGAAAGTGGAGATATGGCCAAGTTGCGAGCAATGGTAGCAGAAGACATGTTTATGCCTAGGTGTCGAGCTGGAGGGATGGGTTCTTCTACTGCCTTCTCCTTGCCCGGTTCATGCTGTCCTGTTGATGTGTCTGGTCATTGGAAGTGGATACTGTGACTTGAGCGGAAGGGGGTGGAAGCGGTAGAGAAAAGTTTAGCCGTGGGGGTCAGTGACACATGGATGGCTTCGGCTGTATCTGATTGCCCGCTGCTGGCGCCTTGATTTGTTGTTGCCTTGTTTCTCTGTTTGAGACCTCTGCCGGTTTTCGGATTGTCTTGGTCTCATCTTATCCACCTTCTGGTCCTGGACGTACTTTTGTCGGGAGATGTTCACTTTTCGCTTGGAGGCCTTCGGGGGAGGTAATGCCCTGGTTGGTGAAATGCAAGATGAGCCTGTTGGTCATTTGGCCGATGATGAATTGTGCTTGCTTGTCCTTAGGGATTACGTACTGCAGTTTGTTGATGTGCTTGAGGAGTTTGTGCACAAACTCAGCGGTTGGTTCTGAGCCTTGCTGTCTGTTGCTGGCGATGTGTGCCATCCTTTTGTGATCGTTCATCGATTTCTTGAATGTTCTTGTTAAAGCTGCCGTAATTTTGTCCCAGGTTGGTGGTCATGCAGTAAGTGCCTTCCTCCAATTTTTTTATTTGCCACCCTAGGATGCCTCATAGAATTTGTTGAAGATCAGTGGGTCGTAGTTGCCGTCCTGTCATCACGAGGGTTGTTGCATGTATCCACTCGGTTTGGGTGGTTTCATCAGTTGGTGGCTCTGGCTTCAAATTCACGGTCGTGGCTGCAGTTAGAGTTGTTATCAGACTTTCGGTGGTGACGTACCTGGCATTATTGTTCGAAAAATAGGTGGAGTGGTTAGTATTTGGCACTGGGAGAATGTTAGTGTCAATTACCAAACTTGATTCGCTATTTGTATGGAACACTTGTATTGCGTTGAAATGTTTGTGGTTTTTACTTGCGTCGTGATCGTTGTTTGTTTATAAGAGGTTATTAAAAAGCGAGCGGTACGAGACACCCTTTTGGAGGCACGCACCAGCGACGTGTGCGAGCACACCTGTGGAAGCATGCGTTGGTGTACGTGTAGGAGCTTGTCAGGGCACAACTTATGTCGAAACTATGCTTGGGTCAGTTATTCAATTTGTTTCACCCTTCCGCAATTGGTTATCTGCTGCTGCTGCTGTTGTTAGTCGGTGTCACAAAACCTTGTTGAAGCCTTTTCGCTGAACAGCGATTTGTCTGACGTCGTTCAGTTTCCACGCATCCTCAGCGCATTTCGGCCTTCTGTCCTTTGCTATCTTCAGCTGGTTCGTCATCGTCGTCCTGCTCAGTTGCGTCTGTTTTACAATCTAATGTAATAAAACGGGTACTTTATTCGAAAAAAGTAGTGATATCAGAGCCAAAATGGCTGCCACCAAGTTTTCCATCCCAACCCTGATCACTCAATCTCTACTGACACCTCGGTGATTGTCAGTTAAGCTCGAGAGGTCACGGTTCGGACCACAAACTTGGTGGCAGCCATTTTGGCTCTGATATCACTACTTTCTTTGGCGATAATCTGATGGGTCCCTTTAGTCTTATGTTTTTTTTGTATGATTTTAATTGTCCTCGACGACATAACCTTTAGCTAGCGGTTTAACATTATCCACCCAAAACCAAAACTGGTAGAAAAACCCGCCAAGTTTCCAAAAACAATCGGCCTTTGAAGGTAGTGATATCATTCAACCAGGGAAAGGCCGCCAAGTTAATCGCACCGACTAATAGTTCGAAAGTTAAATGAAAACTAAAAGAGTGCTACTCGCTGTAGCAATCTTCAGGTTTTCATTTAACGTCCAAAGTATTATTGGGTGCGATTAACTTGGCTAATAGGATTGACCTTGACGGCATTTTCGTGGTTGAAGGATATATCACTACCTTCAAAGGCCAATCATTTTTGGAAACTTGGCGGGATTTTCAACCAGTTTGGGTTTTGAGTGGATATCACAACTTTACTAGGACTGTGAACTACATAAGGTTACACCTTATCTTCATCTGTATCTTTTTTTTTAGCGGAATTTTATTTCTATAAATTTTTACATTTATAATTTTCAAATTTACCATTAGCCGTTAGATTAGCAAATTTACCATTTCAATTAGCCGGTAGATTAGCGAAATTGACATGGCTTAGTTTATTGTATGACCATTCTTCACATGCTTCAGTTGCTTCAATCCCACTTTTGCACACACTGGCTAACAATAGCTGATTTCGTTCGCTTCGCTCACTCAATCAGCGCATCGCCTTCAGTTGGTTTGCTTATCCGTGCACCTTCCCCTTAATTTTTCAACATTTCGTTAACATTTAGTCATGCAGGAACCCCCGAAGGTCGCTGTTACTAAAACAGCAGTTAACGTTTCAAAAAGCCAGCAATACATGTTGTACACATGTGCACTTGCTGGCTTTTTAAAACGTTAACTACTTTTAGTGCTTTTATTCTGTCAACACTAAAACAGCAGAACGCGAGGTATTTTATTTTTTGGTTATTAACAAAAACCCCATTAGCTCGTGGATGCTCGTATTGTTTCGTAACCATCATCTAACGTGCATCCCTTTATTCTTAGGCAATCCACGGCAACCTTAATGTTTCCTTATTTTGTCCAGTTCAGCTCAGTTTTTAGTTCGTCCAGGCTTTTACAATAAATCTAAGGACCAGCGTTGATTGTTCAAGCCATTGTTGCTTGAAATCTTTGGTTGCAACTTGGAAAAGAAACGAAATTTAAATTTGCTGGTGGCAAATTTCAAAATCCTCCCACGCATTTATCCTGACCCCTACACCCCCCCCCACCCCCAAACCAACAAAAGGACCATGCTCAGATCACCATGAATCTGTGTGCAAAAGTTCAGCTACGTAGGCCTTCTCAATTTTGCGCTAGCCATTAGCAATGAGTCTATGGGTTTTAACATGGGGCCAGCGTTAATAGTTACTAGCTAGTCAGTAACATAAAAACAAATTTATTAAAATAATATCGTATTTTTTAAAATTTTGACGAGCCTTATGTCAGCCGAAGCAATTTATGCTTGTATGGCTGAACCGGCTCAAATTTGAACATTACCAGATTGACGCATCTTTCTCTCTATGAATGGTGGACACTCGGCCGTTAACTTTCAGTTTTTCTTTTTCCCTGTACCTTCCCCCTTACATTTACAACAATTTGAAAGATTTCTGTTGCATCGGGATTTATCCTCAACATGCCAAAATATGCTTTTAGTTGCGTAGACATAACAGACACATGGGTTAGTGAGGCTGCCTTTTTATCATTAACAATCAATTTTGTAACAATTGGATGTCTACAATGGGAAGATCGCTGTTACTTGGTGGCAACACACTAGTGTGTGTCTAGAACAGTTGCATTTACCTGAAGCATTGTTTTATCCATTAAAAGCAACATTTTGAGTTTTTTGCCAACAATCATTCCATTTACAATTATTGAATCCCTTCATTATTAGAAGAGATTGTGGTAAGCAGTCTCCTCATATTGTTTAGTTCATATTGTGATCTCTGCATAGTAGGCTACTTCAACAATGGCTAAATCAGAAAGCATGTACTAATAGCATGCCCATTGTTAGGTACATGTTCAGTTTCTAGACCCAACAGTACTCTACTCCAAAAATGGTGGGATTTAAAGCTAGATAAATGACTAAGTTGGGCTAGAACATCAGCCTGCAACATGCAACCTTGTTTATTCCATAATGTCAAAAATCCTCTCAAAATTATGCTTAAAGTTTAAGTTGTAACGACAAACTGTGCCATGTGCTATTCGCAGTGTGAAAGTTGAGCAAACATTGTAGACCTGAGATCCAAACTGTAGCAGGGAACACTGCCAAAGTGTACCAGCTGAAAATTGTTGAAGATAAACACAAGCTCAACTGGAACCTGCTACTCAGAAAGGCAGTGCCAAATGAAACTACTTGAAAGAATTACGTGCAACCTTCATCTGTTGGTAACAAAAATCATCGAGATCAGTTTGCTAGGCTTCTTACTATTGTATTTTCAGCCATCGTGTCAAATCTTGGCATACGTATTTGTGCCGACCTTTCTGATAGCTGTATTATTACTGGACGCTTCGTGCCTATTGGCTATCTCCAGCTTTGTGGACGACCTCCTAAGCCCAGTAGTTGACATCATTTTCTTTCTTGTTGGTGGTATTTGTGGTTTTATCTGGTCCCTCTGGCGGATGTCATTTGGGACGGTTTTTCGCACAATAGGTGGATTCTTAGTGACCTTGTGGGTAGCGGTCCTTGACGTTGTCACTGGTATTTTGGAAGTGTGCCGTTGACTGAAGAAACAGCAACTACATTCAGTCCGCTTCTGATCATTCTAGCTGTGTTGTATTAACTTAGTTCCATGTCATTATGAATACAGTATTGCCTTTAGTGAACCATAACAACGTTAAGAATTAGATGCTTAAAAAAATAGCAAATGACCCACAAGTTTGCATAAGTTTTTAAACAAGTTTGTTTAAAAAGACCGTGTTTTGAAACCCGTGTAGTGTACCCTACATTTTACCCAACTAATTAAAGTAATCACAAGGTTGGTTTAACTAGAAGTGTAAAACTTTGAACTGTTTAATTAATCAGGGAAAAAATTGCAATATTTTGAAAGGAAAACTTGAACTCTCCCATTCTACTTTAGTACAATTTATTTTTTCAAATGCATGCCGTAAGTCGACCTTACAGACATCGTAAGTTGGTTTCATAATTTTTGTCTTGATCGTCGTATTATTTTGGTTGGTGCAGGTCTGCACAACCAGAGGCATGCAAGTGTTGTAATTAAATATCTGTTTATGCAAGTAGCCCACCAGGTAAAAAAAATTGTAAACATACACATAATAAAGTCAGTGAAATTCCAGAAAAAAACATGATGTTCTAGGTTTACATGCGCAGATACCAATACCAAACCGCCTTGTCTTTTGGACTTAATAATCGAATACCAAAAAACAAATAAAATGCCGTGTCTCCACTCCACCAACCATATTCAGATTTCTAGATGCCAGTCCCGCTGCCTTCTTCCAAAAGGCACAACTTTCATAAGTGTTCCTAAAATATAAAACCCAACCTAACATAGGTGCTATCTCCAACCATGGCAAAATTAGGCTAACATAAACTAGCCCAGCATATAAACAATCACTAAAATTGGGGTTAAAATTACAGCAGTCAGTTTTAATCATTTACTATGTGAAATTACAACCTACGCTAAAAGCCTTTCCCCAACTACCCCAACTAGACATCTCGCTTACGACCATCCCGAATTCAAGTTCCAGTCAGGGTAGATGACTTCTTTTTCAGGTCAGCGTGCATTGTAGTCTTGTAAGGCCTGTCATTTAACGCCGCATATCTCCTACGTTTAGACTTTATTAGCCTTTAAAATCTCTGCAAAACGTTTTGCTGGAGCCAGACCAGCAGTGCTGTGATTGTGGTTTTACATGGCCGTCTATAAAAGACCTCATCAGAGTTCATCACAAAACTGCCAGTGGACTCTGAACTTTTGCCTGTTTGCCAGGTTGACTACATACTCCAGAGATGGTTCTGTTTCGTATCTCCATATTTCCATAAACTACTCCGTTTGACCCAAAGGTCATTGGCCTACAATATGTGACTGATAATCGGTGGACAACACTGAGGAATGGACCTATTAAAACAGCTGATGCAATAGGGATGCAAGATGGGCAATGTGCCCCTCCCTCCCCCCAAAAATATTTTTTTAAGGATTTATTTCTTCTGCCCAAACAAGTTGTTTTCAGGTAACAAATTCATAATTTATGTTTAGGTTTCCCAACGAATTAAGTTCAAACTGAAGAATTAGTTAGGTTTATGTGTAATTAGAATGACCCTTTCAGGCTTTATTGAGTTTAGGGCCTAAACGGTTACTCGTACAGAAAAAGTTGTAAACAACAAAATGAAAGGTAATAAAATTCTGGATCAGCTTCGTCTCCACATTTTTATACTACCGTACCACTTTCCCTAAATTTGCTGCTCAAATAACGTGAAATCAAAAGGCAAGTCTACCTATAACGAAAATTACTTAAAATTTGTGAGAAATATCAACTTAAAAAATAAGTAAGGCCAACTGAACGTAAGGGCGCAAAGTATTCATAAAAATGACACCCAAGATGGACGCCGTGAATATCATACACCCCAAAATGGCGGACTTCAAATACGATACACCTTAAAATGGTGACACCCCAAGATGTTACACCCCAAAATGGCTATTTCAGTAAACAACAAATTAACCTTCAAGAGCATCATCCAGATCAATGAAATCGAAACTAGAAACCGGAAAAAGGAGGTCACTCAATGTAAAGTGGCGGTAGTTCTTGCTCGACGTCCGGTGTCCATGGGGGGGGGGGGGTGCCATTTTGGAACATGACCTACTTCCAGTTTACATCGAGTACTGCCATCTTTGTATAAAGCAGCTCTTCCAGTTTACATGGGCACCGACATCTTGGAAAATGGCTGCATTTACGGGTCTTGACCTTGACCGATGACTTTGAGGGCCGTCTTGTCCGATTCTCCTGGATTAATCCCCTACTATCATACAGTTTAGTCTTTGGCGTGATTAAGTATTCTACGTTACACAGTCGGCAATTTCTGGTTCTGGTGTTACGTGCACAAGAATACAGAAAGGCAAACATTATCCAAACATTCAATTCAACAGTTTTGGATATATAAAAAAAAGCTTTTGTGGTTTTGAAGGTAGCTAGTTTTGGGGTCTTTACTATTAAGGGTGTGGAATTGGCGAGATTTTATTTTTAGAGGCTAATTAAAACCCAGCCTTTCTAATGGGAACGAAACCAACAATTTTTTCGGGCGAGTTTCAGATGGTCTTCACTATAAACAACTAACCATAGTCAAGGGATACATATTAAATTGTATTATAAATGTTCACAGTGTAGTTCAGGGCACAGCCCCAAAAGTTGCAGCAATTTTCTTGTTCCTAAGATACTTTTCCAAAGAATTTTGAAGTGCATTGTTGGGTATACTGCACATTGTGAATTGCCCCCCAAAAAACCAAAGAATATAGTCCCCCGCCCCCTTAGTCAATAAAACATTTTTATCCCGTCCCCATTAGAGGAGTGGAAAACTGTCCCACCACCCCCCCCCCATCCCTCAATCCGAGCGGTCCCTGTATGATCAATACAAACCAAAATTTTTTTCAAATGGAATCTGCCATCTTTTTATCCACATAAAAATAGTATCCAACATTTACGTAGGTTAGAATGTAACAAAGCCAAAGCAAGCACCTTTTAATCCACACTGCAACATAAATCTGCCCCACCAGTGGTACAAACACAAAGTTTGTTCCAACAAATGTCCACCATGTCTGCACACTCGAAAGTTTCCGTCCATCTACGCTTGTTGCACCACCGGCACCCTCATAGCGAACTTCACTGCACATGTGCACTCCAACAATGTTTGTAGAAGACCAGTCAATGGCAGTCTTTGACCTGGAACAGAAGGGAGGAAGGTTCAACGGCGGTTCGTAGGTTAATGGAAACCACATTTAGCCCTGATCGGAAGGGCAACTTAATATCAAATTTATCATAATTTGAGGGATAAAATACTGCCTTAACCTACAAGCGAAGCGGCTGACCTAGTTCTCTGTATTATTGGCTGGGCTGACACGAGCAGACCCATAGAATAGAGGCCATTCACCTGGGCATGCATCTCTCAGAGATAAGAGGTAAATGTAACTGAACACCATGAGGTGGCAGCTAGGATTTCATTAATGAAAACACCATTTTGTGGCTGCCCAGGATGTCGGCAGGGTCATCACCTCGTACGCTGTAACACAAGCATTGGCAGTACGCTCCAGTTGGAAACATATGCAGTTATCATTTTACCTGCTGAGTCTTGGTAAGGCAAGAACAGATCCAAACGTCTCCGTTGAAGTGTTAGATAAGTTGCCTTGTGGTAGTAATGCAGCTCCCGGACTGGGCACTGCATCAACTCCACTTCCCCTCCTGCCACTGGGCCCAACTGGGATGTGACGCTCCTGTGGCATTTGGGTATTTGCTCTGAAGTACAAACTTGGCTGCACCGCAACTCCAGAATGGTTCCTCACGAAGCTCATACACCTGGAGCTATACACCAGGCTGTTAGCTCCCCCCACCATCGACCCAATACCATTGCCAGCAGAAAAATCATCTGTGTTTCAATGGAAAGAGCTGTTCCCAAAGGTTCATAGGGGTGACAGAGGCCTAAAACCATCGACAAGCCCCAGAATGGAAAAAGACGTCGCATCAATAGCCGCTCAGTTCCAAAGGCTCTGATTAAATCCGTAACGTGGAAGTTAGAGGTCATGTCAGTTCAGGCGGAGATATGCAGAACCGAATTGACCGCTGACCTCTAGTCCTTATCAGTAGTCGTAAGATTGAGACGATCTTCTAACAGCTGGTTCAGAAACAACAGCCAGTCCTTTAAAACGGTATCACATGGAGTGACCTGTTGCTTACGATACCAACTAGTCCACTTTCTCCACTTCGGAGTCATAAATACTTGAGATTGCGCCTCAAATATTGCTGACGAGGCACTTGGTAACCCGCGAAGAAAATCCATTTACCGCCAAGATTTGCCTGAGAGCAGCCACCCACGTAAGTGAGACACTTCTGGGTTGGGGTGTATTGTCCTTCCTGTGTTGCATCAGCATCTGTCGCGTTACTGGCAATGCCCGCAGTCGATCGATCAGCAGACTTAAGTAGTTTCACAAACCAAGGAGCTGCCTACCAAAGCTGGGCAACTAGAATGAACGTCCGTGTGAAGCGCTGAATCTTCCGGAGCACTCGGGGGAGGAAAGTGTAAGGACAACAACAGGCAAGCATTGAGACCATTCCGATTGACTGTCAGGGCATCCACTGTTCATGCCTCGTCTTCCGGGAGAGAAGACAAACTGGGGTGCCTTTTGTTCACTGATGTCGCAAACCTCCACCATTAGCCTCTCCCATAGGAGGAACAGGCGTTCGCAAATCTAGTGATGCAGAGTCCATTCAGTGATTTCTCCGACAAGTCCCTCCCCCCGCAACTGTGTAGATAGACATCACCGTCGTATTGTTGTAATGAATCTGGATAGACCATCGTGTCACTAGTTACTGGATATGACAGCTAATTGGATTGCTGTGAATTTCAAGACAATTATGTGCAGCTGTCTCTGCCGAATGGATCACTTTCACGAAATTAAGCGACTGACGATGTGGGCTCCCCAGCCCTCCAACGACGCATCCATGCAGAGGAAGAGGTCTGGGCTGGATTCATGGAGAGGGACTCTGCAGGCCAGATTCACCGGACGAGACCATTTCAGAACTCCAGAACCGGAAAGTGCCACAAAGTCGACAGCACGTCGTCGTAGGACCCCGTCACTGTGTACCAGTTGCCTCTGCGAAACCAGTGCAGTGGTCATGCTCTCCACTTCTCCAAGGAACCGATGAAGCCTTGGCATCCAGTAGCCTGATCAACTTGATCAGTAGTTGGACTGAAATATTGCTGATGAAGTAGAAGATACCCCGTCGCACTGATACTCTTGACATTGGTCTTGAGTTGGATCCACCAAGCCCACACGAAGGTCGGAGAGTCCCTAGGAAGGTAAACGACTGCATCGGGACTAATCTACACTTTTGGAGGTTCAGGCCAAACCTGAGGTTGCCCAAGAGGAACAACTTGATCCAGCTTTTCCAAATGTTGTCCACCACACAAATCTCCGAGCCACCAGTCGTCGAGAGATGCGTGTATTGCCATTACCCTAAGGTGTAGATGTATTGCCATTTCCCTAAGGTGTAGATGATTTAACACTGGCTTAAAAATCTAGGTGAGCAACCCAGAAGCCGTGGCTAGGCCAAATGGTAGTGTTTTGAAGTAGCCAACTGCGGCAGCTAGTACGAAGTGAAACATGTTAAAACACCAGTGGATGTAGTGGAATATGGAAATAAGCATCTGGAAGATCCAAATGCATGGTGAATTCACTGTGCTGTAGGGAATCTCTTCCGTTTCCATCTTGAAGTGTTGAACAGACAAATGAAGGTTTAGGACTTTAAAATTGAACACAAGCCAACTGTCCCTGGACTTGTTCAGCCCTACATAAGCCCGGGGAAAGACAACCTTTCAATTTTCGAACCACACTTTTAACTATCAGGTAAGAAATTTCTTCCATTACGGGATCTGGACGACGTACTGACAGAGAAGGAAACTCCATCAACATCAGCCTGGAGTGGAACTGGAAGTTAGCCCTCTCGAATCATCTCCAGGACAAAGGGATCGTTGGTAACAGATTTATAGGCCATTCTGGCTCATCTCGGGGGGGGGGGGGGGGGGGCACATTCTGTCTCTGTCGGCATTGCTAGTTCGTCTGTCAGGCGTCCTGCCGCTTGACCAGTTTTATCCTGCACTTCTACGACTTATATTCCTGTTGATTGCTGCCCTACTGGGCACCTCTTGGGAGAGCAGCAGTCCAACCTTTGATAGTGGTGAAAGGACTCTCTCTGAATTCATGGGGTTGATGACGAAAGGAGTGTTTCTTAATACATGTGATGACAGTTTCCTCTTCTACACCCTGCACCCTGGCGTTTTCTCCAAACCTTTCAGCAAGCAGGAAAAGGGCAATATCTCTTACCTTCTCCTCCTCCCCCCCCCCCCCTCACGAAGAGGGATGTCAAGTTGTGGAAAGTAGAGAATTACAAATGGAGCCCCCTCCTTAGTAACAACAGTGCTGTCTTCAACAACACCACCGCTTCAGCTGGATCGTTCATTGTCTCCAACTGCTCTAAATCACCCATAGCATTCTTATTAAGTCCGTACAAGATACAGAAATATGCCAGCACGCGTCATCTTTTCTCCACCTCGTATCGACTTGAGACTTAACAGAAATCTGAGAGGGTGGAATTAAAGATGTCATACAGCCCATCGGGCATTCCGCAGGAATAAAATCCGCCTCATGCAAGGGCTGAAACTGAGCTGGATTGGATAAACCAATCCGTGCAACCTTGTCGTTCTGGTGCGGAGGATTCTTCTTAAAAAGAAGCCGCTTTGCTCCTTTCCAGAAAGCATTATCAGGAACCAATCATGTTATTAAGACACCGTTAGACTGCAGTAATTGCTCCCCGATTAATTTCTGCCTAGAGTGGCCAGCAAAAGTCACATACTCGACGGAATCATTGTCGTCGGAGGCAGTTTTCCGCAATCAAAACTTCTCCAGAATACCATCGTACATGAAAGGAATTAAAGCCTCTATTTTCAAATCCCAAGTTATGTTAGGACACCAGGTTGGAATAATTGTACGGTTTCTCCGTCCTTGTCTGCAGTCCACTCCATGTTCCTATCCCAAAACCTGCACAACTCTGGATTGCTGTGATGGATGAGACAGTGAGGAGGGTGGCACAACCCCCACTTGGTGGACGTCCCCTGGCGAGCCCAGCATCACACACTTGTCAGATGCATAAGGAAAGTAATCCATCAATAGACTTACCGTCCGGCTTGTTGACAAAATAACCTTTCAAGACACTCTTTGGGAACAACTCGAATCCTGCGTAACAACTGAAGAAGAAACGAGGGTGGTAGCATATAACACATGTCAGACGAAATTGATGCAAACACAATGGCAGACGAGAAGAAATCAAAATGTAATCCCCAGATTGTGTAGATTCAGGCACCAAGAAAGACTGAGATGACTTAGGCACCCCCAGCATCTGCTCTAGGGATTTTAATACGAGCCTGCTCAAGCATGAGCTAAGACCAGCACACGACTTTCTTAGTTACCAAAAGGAGATAGCTTTAGCGGCGTTTCAGAGATACACACTCTGGCTGCAGGCAATGCAGGAGGGACCAGGTAAGTGTCATAGCACTGCCTCCCCCCCCCCCCCCCCCAATGCTATCGCCAGGCCGATTAGTCCGAGGTCGCCAATCTTAAGTAATTGCATGCAAAATCTCAAAATTTGTAGTCAGAATGTTTACACGAATAGAGCCCAGAAGCTCAAAGTTCAACCACACACACCATGCGGTAATGCTGACTTAATCCACTCACGCTGCTTCACAGATTGGTTTGCACACTTATGTGTCATCCACTGACAATACAGCGAACGCGCCAATCCTTGCAACAACTACTTCGCTTCCAAGCCACCACAGTCCACACCTACACACCCATTCCTCAAAGGATCCAACTGAAACGCAGATACCTGATTTGACACAAGAAGGTAAACGGTGAGAGAGACCATGTTTTGGAACACAGCCTATCCCCTCTGCGTTCCACTCACTAGGCAGGCCTCGCACGAAAGTCAGTGTCTTCCCAAGACTCGGAAACGGCACCAATACCAAGTTTCTCCAAAATGATCACTCCAGGAAGAAAGTATCTCTTCATGCAATGCATTGGATCCCAACACCAGCCATCCCCACAAAATCTACTACGTCCACAACTTAAAATCCAGTGTGTGCGACCACTCGTAGTCACACACATTGCTGAAAGGTAATGGAATGTCCCTGAGCCGCTGCATGTAATCATTCTTCCAAGAAGCTGGTGGGTTGATTCATCTCCTGGGACGGGTTCCGATAGAGGCTGATGTCCCTGGACTCTTGGTCATCTTTGTGGCCTTCTTCCAGATTGCTGCCATCACCAGAGCCACTCTCATGATCATCTTGTGTGTCAAGTGCCCCTTCGAGTTTTGCTGTCAACCAACTGCTGAGACTCCTTGCGATCATCAGTAGTTCCCATGAACTCGACTGCCATAATTGTCTGGTCCTCCGACCTGTCAGATGCTTCTTTGTCTTCAACCATTCCCATGCTCGCACAGTCGTCTTCCTCGGGGTCGTATCTGTCCATTGTAAGAGGATGAAAGTAGGGTTCTGTGTCAGTTATGTTCAGTCTAAACGTCTGAAGCAACATTTGTTGCCATAACCTAGTACGTTACCGGTGACTTCTTGTGAATGACTTGGTAGGAGACTGTTTCACAGCAAGCTTCACTGTAAAACCTGTTGTGCGTTCAAACAAGCATGGTTCTTAATCTTTATTAGTGTGGCGCTCTTGATAGGTCACTAGCATGTACTTTTTGTCGTACGCTCGCTTGGCATTTCTGGCTGCCTCCTCCAGATGCGCGCGGACCAGGTCGTGAGTGTTCTCCAAGGCTTCATGGTTCTGTTCATCATATTCCTGCACAATGAGATTCGCTGGAAGGGTTAAGATTTGCAAAAGATTCCTCAGATCCCTTTCATGCCAAATGTAATTTCACCAGTGCTTGCTTGTGGAGTTCTCATCACAGACTGTAGTGGACCCCAACGATTGTGATTCTAGTGGACGAACGCACGCAGACAAGCTTTCGTGGTATGGTTGACGTGTTCTGTTGCATTTGCTTGCGGGTGGTAGGCCACGGTCCTATTGTGTTGGATTTCAGACACCTGCAGCATCGCCTTAAACACCTCCCCAACAAAAGTTGCATCATTGTCTTCTACCACGTAGTCGGTGTACCATTATCAGCCACCATAACCTGCAAGAACTTGGTAGCAGCTGTTTTTGCAGTTGTGAATCTGGTGCGTGCCAGCCAAACAAACTGTCCACCATGAACAGGATATACTTATTCCTGGCGCAAGTTTCTGGAAGTGGACCAACAAAGTTAATTCCTAACATGCGAGTACAAAAGCTTAGTATTACGGGTTGCAGAGCTCCTGCGTTTTTTGTAGTTTGAGTCCTTTCACAATTGACAGACAGCGCACGATCCCACATACTTCAGTGTCAGAACAGTCTCGGGCCAATAGGCAATCTGTCACAGCCGCGCGAGGATCCTGTAACTCCCTACATGACCAGCTTGGCTACGATCACGGCAACCGTGTAAGTAGGTATGTCCAAGAGACTTCAGCACATAAAAGACGATAGTTACCCTCGATCCTGGAGAGTCAGATCTTTGTAGTCGAGTAGCCATACAGCATCAAAGGCATTCTCCTTCCCAGCAGCCTTGCTTGGTCTGATGAGAGCCTGCACAACTCGGGCAATTTCCAGATCTTTCCTCTGCTCCGCAGGTAGTTGACGCTTATCTATAAGGTCAACAACTGGGTCGTCACGAAGGTAGAGCATCGGAGAGACTATTCTGGTGTTCATGAATGATATTCTTGGGAGTGTCTGAAAAAAATGCGTGTCTGAAGGAGGATTTTGGGACAATGTATCAGCGACAACATTCTGTTTGCCGGACCAGTACACCACTGTGAAATCAAACATTTGTAGCCTGATAGCCCAGCGTGCACTGCTTCCTGACGTCTTGTTGTTAGGGAGCACCCGCTTCAGTGCCTCGTTGTCCATGTTAAGCATGAAGTGCTTCTTTCAAGTAATGCCTCCATTTCTCGACTGCCTCCCCGGCAGGGTTCTACTGAAGAATTCTATGACCGTCCTCTTGCCTTTGTGCTGCTGCGAGATCATGGCATCCGAGGCATCTAACTCGATGCCGAACTCCTCCTCAAAATCGGCTCAAAGTCATGAGCCAATGGTTGATTAAATGTAGGGGTTTACAGTATTACACCCTGATCCTTCCTGCTCAAGCATAAGCCAAGACCAATACACGACTTCTCTTAGGAGGTACACACTTTGGCTGCAGATAATGCAGGAGATACCAGGTAGTGTCATGGCAACTACCTTGGGGGAGGCAACCATGACAAACAAACCGCATAAAAAGGGAGGCATGTTACAGCCAAAAACAAACAAATTATGCAGAATCAGGGTATACGGTGCAACCTGTTTATGTTAGTCTATGGGTATTAGAAAATAAAAACATGACTTTAGCGTGCCATGTTGTTCATTTTAGGAGGTTTACTGTTTAAGTACTGTATGTTATAAATTACAATGTAGATTACTGCAATTGCTGACGATACAACCAACCATTGAAGTATAACCCAATGGGCGTGATTTAGTTTTGATTTTAGTACCACGTTTGCTTGTAATTTGCGACTCTTGTTAGGGGCAAGATCAGTAGTGCATTTACATCCTACTGGAGTGAGCCATCGTCATATTCTTATGTTTATCCATTAAGTCGGACCGACTTCTTATCCAATTGGAAGTCGAGTACCTAAACGCCCAACAGCAATTTCAAACTTTAAATTTAGAACTGGTGGCACCCTCCAGATACAGTCTATGAACTAAAATTTCTGTCCCAAACGTATAGAATAAGGTTGTACAGCTGTAGATACCATATCGGTAAATCTGCAGATACTCAATGTATCGGCACAGAATCTGTATTTCTTGGCGGATCTTTACAGATAGCATATTTTAACAATGATGATAGAGAACTGCCTGCTGACTACCAGGATTCCGGAAACAGAAGTGCAACATTTTGTCTCGTCCTGAACAAACTAGGTATCGGCGTTGAGAACTTTGTTTTCCCTGCCTTCAGACTGCCACGTTTATGGAAACAAGAGCTAAACACAAAGTCTTATCTTAAACAAAATCAGTAAGGCTGTATTGAAAAGGTTTTGTGATGATCGGTTCGACGAACAAAAACCTACAGATTTTCGATTTTTGCCAGGCCTTTGAAAATAAATAAATTCTGTTTCACCTAGGGATCGACCGGAGCCAAAATTTACCGGTGGTGCCGGTCCTTGGAGCTTTTGGCACCTGCCGGTACCGGTACCGGTTCCAAAATAAAAATGACCGTATGGAACCATGATTTATTGTGAAAAAAAAAAAAAAAAAAAAGCTAACAGATTAAAGATAAGGAGAGCTGTTGTCATTTGTCAGCATTGTAGTAATCTTCTTAAACTGATTTGCATACCTCTGAAAACTGGTCTGATCAGTATCAGTACTTGTGACTACCTAATGTAAGCACAGATAAAAAAAAATGTTGGGCATATTTATTGAAGTATCATACTCGCACTAAATTTCAAATCAACTGTCAAATTGGAGAGGGCTCCAGGACCACCCCACCCACCAAAAATACCTATATCCTATTAATTCAAAATATGGTCAAGTAAAAAAGTGGTTAAGGGCAATGAACAATTATAATCCCCCCTCCTCCATAATTCATAACACTTCCAAACGTCACACAACTTACGAACGAATGGTTTAAAACCACCCCCAATCATCAATATTTCTGGCCCACTACCAACACAGGCTTAGATTAAGTGAGTAAGTTTCCATTTCATATTCTTGAATTTCCGTGAATTAACTTTTAAAAATAAATATCTATGATTGGCAGCTCCTAAAACTCATTCAGACACGTTTGAAACTAGCTTAAACTCAAAGTTGCTTGGATAATAAACGATCGCAAAGGAAAAACGGATGTTGACAAATGGCTCTTAAAGTTGGTAACTGAAAGGTACACCTACTACCAGTATTATGCAGGCTAGAGTTTGACGCCTATAAATACACAATAAGAGTAAATATGTATTGTTACACTAACAAAGTAACTCTTTGAACTCTTTGTAATAAATATTTAAAGAAAAACAATTTAATATATATTTACAATTTTTTTTCTTTTATGGCCTATTATCGGTTACTTTTTCCTAGTTGTCAGCGATTAGAGTACCCTACCGATATCTGCTAGAGCCAAGCAAGCACAGCAGTGAATAATTAAAACTTTCATTTTTGTGTCTTAAATTAATTATAATTTTTATAATTTTATAAATACAATGAATTTTGAAAAAAAAATTAAGATCATCAACCCCAGCATCACTATGCTGGATTTTTGATTTGCACATTTTTACTGCTGACCGGTGATGACCCTTGTTCCTGAGCTCCAAAACATAGTATTCTAGCAACGGATGGTGCAGTCAAGTTACGCTACTAACGTTTTACAGTCATCCGAATTATTTAAATAACTAAAGGTAAATAAGATAGTAAATAAAAGTTCTTTAAGTACTTGAATAAAGGTTTATGTATTTGAATAAATAAATAATAGAAGCACATCGTTAAGAATTGACCAAATTTTGGCCGGTGCTAGTACCGACTCGATTGTAGACGTTGGCACCTGTACCGGTGCCGGTACCGCTAGTACCGGCCGGTACTCAGCTCCGGTACCGGCTCCGGTCGATCCCTAGTTTCACTTTCACCACATGTTTTGTTACCTTTTGTTTTAATTTAGACTAGTCCTACATGTTTTCCATTGTATAGGCTAAGGTTAATAACGGCCAAATATTTACGTTTATTTGGGTAAAACAAAAAATGTTTTCCAATGTTTGCACTAGCCTACAAGTTTGTGTAAGTCAGTACAAAAATTGTTAAAAATCTGTAGCGATCGGTTTGGTACACCAATCAATTTGTGGCTGATCGGATCAGAATTTGTTTGGCAGAAAAAATGCTGATCGGTAAAGAAATTTAACATTATCTGAGAATCACCCATACAATCTTTGTGCACAATTAAAAACGAAACCCTTTTTCACACAGACGGAGTTCCCATCCCCCCCCCCCCCAAAAAAAATAATAATGACATCAAAAAAAAAATGACATCAAATGACATCATACCCGCACAGTACATTAAACCCCCGTCACCACTTACCAAGCTACTCGACTGACGCAACTTTTGGAGCGAAACATCTCCAAACAAATAAAATTGGCCCCAGGTCACTAACTTTCACGACTGGCCTCTACAGTCACCAGGCTGCCTCTGGCTGCTGTGATATAATATTACAGTGTTCACAC
Organism: Lithobius niger; assembly: GCA_023313725.1. Lineage (NCBI taxonomy): Eukaryota > Metazoa > Arthropoda > Chilopoda > Lithobiomorpha > Lithobiidae > Lithobius > Lithobius niger. The sequence goes on from JAHWFP010242251.1 coordinate 18,987, forward strand.
TGGACATTTCATGCTCACGCAACTACGAAAACATTTATCAAAAGCCGCAATATTTATTGCGTGCAGAAATTATTAACCTATGCCATTTTTTAAATAAATATTAAGTTGTTTTTTTAATTTATTTAACAACTCTCTTGGCAGGAGTTAGATGTAGTTGCAGTTTTGAATGCAATCCGATTAAGCCTATCACGAAGTTTTGCCACAGATCGGTGCACCATGTTTCATTCGAGTTTGTGGAGCTAATGAATTGGGTCAGAAACGCGCAAGATGGTGTCTGAGCGTGCAACCTCATTCAGGCATAGACTCCATTTAAGCCATGACTTAAATACTCAATCATAAAATTATTATTGGGGTCTTAATAAGGCGATATCTTGGTAACCAAGCATTTTTGGATAGATGTTGTATAGGACTTTTTAACTTGTCTTTACCTCCTTAGTATGCCCTGGAACTTTCATTTTTATTCTGAAACACCCTGTATACTAAGGATGCCCGAGTTATATTTAACAAAAGCAGCCGAAAAGTATAAATAAAACCATTTTGTTGCAACTACCTTCTTGGCAATTAAGTATTATATCGAAAATATTTAAATACAACACAGTTGAGAGCAAAGTAGCTTTATAGGAATATAAATTATTCATATCTTGCTTTCATCTCATTCAAATTACTGTGCACCAACTGAACATTTGTACAGGATTACACATCAATAATCACTAGTTCTTCACAACCACCAACACACTTTCATTGATTGGGCTAATAATTTCTTCTACAGTATGGCCATTTTTTAAACTGTTAACTTTTTTAATATTTGGCAATGGCATATTGAAACACTATGTGCTACTTATGTTAAATCCAAGTAACTATTTTAAATTCAAACAATAATGTGCATTTTGCAGCTGCAATGTCATACCTGAATATTAATAATTGTAAGGCATTGTAAGGCTTCATGTTACACTCGAACTAGCAGTCTTTGATGTGAGCAAGAATTACCGTAAAGCTCGAAGAGAAGAAATCATGAAGTGTGCTTAACTACTATATGTTGATTTTACATAATCGAGTACCGCACATTGTGGACATAACGGAAATGTATCGTGCAATGCTAAGACCGTCAAATACTGGTTCAGGTACCGGTATCTCAGCAGGTAGCCTCAGAATTTCAATCGAGCTTACCACATTTTGCCATTTTAAGTTAAACTAAGTAGCTATTAGGGTAGTGTACCCAATTTAATTGTCACTGCCAATTTTTCAATTGTCTTACTAAATCATTGAATAGACTCGAGCTTCAGTGTAGTGGCTCTTCACTGCGACCACCATCTTGGAAAGTTGACAAGGATTCAACCAGGATCCATTACAGCTCCATTATCGAACGCTACTGAGAGATTTGAGTTAACAGCACGTTCTCGTTTGTTGCAGTACTTGGCACTTCATAGGCCTACAAGTCTACGACCTTGTGAAAAGCATGTGGCTGAATTGAAAGTCAAATGGCCAAAAAAAATCATCGTTTGTTTCGACTTAGAGGAAGATTGGAAAGAAAAGCCGAAAAACAAACTGTGTGGTTTTATAGTGTCAAGAGAAGTTGGCGGAAAATATGTCCCATATGCTCAAACAAATTGCTTCGAGACACCCAACAACTTCATAGTATCGGTACTGGACAGTCTTATGCATCACACTACGCACTGACTAAAATTTTCTACGTACTAAACAGCCATGGAGCTGGGCAAATCTAAAAAAAAAAAAAACATCTGTTCAGAAATGATGAAATTCAGTAAAAAATATAACTGCTACCAACTTAATTTTTTTTTCAACAATAAACACATTTGCAACACTATAAGAAAAAGGAAATTCTCGAATTAACATCCTTTTTAACTGCTAGGGTTATCTCGGGATGGAGGGAACAATTTTGCTAGGAAATACATAAAATCTTTTACATGCCACAATCTATAAGAGCGCACATTTATTTCCTGCGCTTTCTCTTCTTAAATGCATTGGAATAGGCCGAAGACAGGATTGAACCAGGACATTTGGCATACGAGACAGTCGTGTTAACCACTGAGCAACCCTGAACCCCGAGCAAAAATAAAATATTGTTACAATAATACTTAAGTATTTTAAGTACATTACACCATAAATATTTTTTTAGGTTTGTCAAATATGTGTGGCTGTAAATTAATACAGTGGAGCCTCTTTCCAATAATAGTGCTTTATGGTTATAAACAATTTTCCATGCATTGTTGCATTGTTATAGAAGCTGTGTTACATTACACTAAACTGTATCAAGCCACAAGACTAACAACTTTAAAAAAAGGCATGCCACAATCGACAAGAGCACGAGATGTTTCGTTGGGCATTCATGTCGGTAAAGGGCCAGCACTGGTTACCACCAAATGAAGTAACTCAACGGGACGTATAACTAACATTTGTACTGGCAAATGCCACCCCCCAAAAAATCTCGCATCAAATACATTCGGCATTAAATTTGTAAAACTAATTAGGCTAACAGTAACAATACAAAATGTATAAAATGTTCACATACGATAACAATTCTTAGGCCATGCAAAAAAAATTGTTTGGCTTACAGACGAGATAGCAAATTGAAGCACTAGGCAACCAGGCATTTTATTTTATTTAACTGACCACATTTCTTTGACATTTACCTAGCTTAAAGCCGAAAGAGTATGCAGTCAGCCTAAAAAAGTATAATATTCTGCTAATATGTTACTTACGTGATCTAGTATTAAAAATATGTTGATTTTTGCCAATAACTTATTAGTGGTTTGAGCTAGAGGTTTGAAATTTGCACCATTGGAAAGCTCGTTTCAAGCCGGTGAAAATGGAATACTGGAATGTTAAAAAGGCGAAAATAAGATTTTTAGCAGGTGGACCAAGATTCAGATAAGAAATTTTGATCCGCGATAATTTAAGGCAACTGCACGCGCCTGTAAATCAAACAATTAACTTTGCATGGCCTTAGATTAAATTTTATGAGATTCTACAGTCAACATATGGCTGGGATAGACATAATGGCAACCAGTTTGGAATATATGGCTAATGCCAAATGAAATATTGGCACAAAGATTAGTAAAACATTAATGAAAAAAGCACCACCACAACCAGTGCATATCTGGTCAATATACTTTTGTATAATATACATAGCAAATATAATAGATTTATGGCATTAACAACTAAGAATGAATGAAGCATTATATCTGCACATAAAACATATCACAAAGTATTATATCTCCAGTTGGGCCATCGGATCTACAGGTACTGAAGTAGGCGGAGGCAAGCCTTGCATGCGGAAGTAGTCCGTCACTTGCTTGGGTACTTCTGCCAAGACTTCTTTTGCCAACTGCGTAGACATACCCTGTATGTCTGAATTTCCCATCTGGAACAAACATTAACGGTTAATTTTAGATTCGCACAAGAATAGTTGGATGCCCTTCAAAGCACTGCCACTAAAGCATACCTTCTGAAATTTGCGGTATGGCACAAATTGTACAATGTCACGTGAAACTGGTGTTCCGTCTGGTGCTTTTAGGCAACCGTCATCACCATCCAGGGTCCTCATATCTGTAAAATCAGCATCACCAACTCCTACGATGATGATAGACATGGGCAGCCGAGAGGCATGGACAATGGCTTGACGAGTCTCGTTCATGTCGGTGATAACGCCATCAGTCAAAACCAACAGAACAAAATAATTCTGGAAGAGAATGAGATGGATGTGGTTCAAGCAACAAATCATTAATTTTTTTTAAGAAGCAACCTTGGCAGATGTCAGTTACCGTAAATTCATGCTTATAAGCCCTTTGCTTACTTTCACATTTAAGCCCATGGGCTTCTACGAAGGACAATATTTTCATGGGGGCAGGGGTCGAGAATCTTCCAATAAGCGAACCAAATTTCCCACAAAACAAAACAAAAATAATAAAAGCGTTCGTTCTCTCTGCCATTTTATTTTATTTTATTTTGTGCCAGTGCTTCCTATGCTTCTACTCTCCAGCATACTAGTTCGTATGTTGCTCTATTGCATTTTCCAGACGTGTGATTTTTTTTCTCCATTCTGTGGCCAGTCCTCCCACTGACCGCAAATTTTATCTTTCAAAGGCTTATTCAAACTACGTCGCGTGGCTGCAGCAGTTTGGTAATGCCAAGAGGAATACTGATAGTACTAGTGTTGTATGGACTTGTGGTTGGGCTTAAAATGTGCTTACGGACGAGGGCTGCCCTAACACAGAGTTTCATCAAGTTTACAGGGCTAGTTTTTGAGCCCCAACCGTTGTACTTTTTCTTTAAAATGTCTAGAACCTCTTCAACTTGGTGAGTCTTCTGTAGGTCCAGTACAAACAAAGCTGGCAATTGATTTGCAAATGACCCAGGATTTTTTGCGAGACTTCTTTTACCCAGATTATCTAAGTTCATTGGTCAATGACCAATCTTTAGCTACAGTCACCACAGTGTTCTTGGGAAATGGTGATTCTACCAGAGAACTGAGAACATGAGAACTGAAGTTCTCCGAGTAGAATCCGACGATACTGTGTTATCTATTTGTTACAAATGGGATATCCCTTTGCTGTCAGAATCTTTCATCCATACTCATTTGCCTACGTCTCAACCCTAATTTTTGCAAAAATTGCGTCACCTGTCACCTCTCTCTCCCTTGCGCCTCTATCCCCCATTGTCTTTTGTAGCTGAGTCAAATAAGCGCCAGGCCGAGACATCTCTGCGCAGTACCCCACCACAAAACTCCACCGCCAGCCTAACAACAAAGCTGTCACTGCCCATTGAACCACATATAAGCAGACTAGCCACCAGTCAACCACCCCACCTACTGGGAGGCAACATGTCAACATCCCCTGCTCTACGCAGGGTCACTCGTGCATTTTCAGTCATCCCAAGAAACAATACTGTGGCAACCGACTCTGGCGGTCACAGGCAAACCCCCACACATAACCGCTGCAGTTATTATTATTATTATTATTATTATTATTATTATTATTATTATATATAGTACAGTGAAAGCTAAAAGCTTGTTGCCGGCAGCCATAAGAAAACTTATGGGTAGAAAACGTATTTGTCAAGGCGATTTTTGAAGGTGCCTACAGTTCTACAGTTACTAAGGATTTTGCAATCCAGACCGTTTCAGTCGTTAATAGTCTTAACAGAGAAGAAGTTCTTTCGGACATCCAGTCGAACAGAAGGCTTCATAATCTTGAGTTGATGTCCCCTTGTCTTGCTTCCAGTGCACAGCTTGAAATATTTTTCTTCGATACCTCTGTCAAACAACTTAAAGGTTTCAACAAGGGAACCACGGGTACGCCTTTTGGCTAAGGTAGTCAGACCCAATACACGGCAGCGCTCTGGGTAGCTTAGGTTACCATATTTGGTGAGCCGTTTGGTTGCTCTTCTCTGTACCCTCTCGAGCAGCTCTGTATCTTTTTGTAGCCACGGCAACCAGCAAAAGTTTGCATATTCAACATTCGGCCGAATAATTCCCTTGTAAAGGAGATTGAAAGAGTCGGTATCGAGTTTAGGTAGACTCCTACCAATCTGTCCAATTGCCAAACACCCCCATGGTTATTTGCCAAACACCCCCATGCCAACAGTCACCTAGGAAAAACGAAAACACCATGGCCTCTAACCCTAGCCACCCCATTGCTAATAATACAATGTTTCAGGGTCCATCCAAACATACCCACTCTGCAATGGCAAATCCAATCCACGTAAAAATCTCCTGAAGGTGGGGGAAGGTGCACATCCCGCCCAACTCGCACGCCCCTCGTGTCGATAAGTGCCAGCTTGCTTACCGGTCTGCACAACTTCACACGAGCGTATAGCCCTTCATAACCTGATAACCTTTTCCACCAAGATCGGCCAAAAGGCCCTTACAGCGGTGGCGATTATTACCACAGACACAACAAATCGGTTTCAATTGTGATTTATCCACTTCGTAACATGTTTATAACATGCCTCTAAACAGCGCACTGACAGGTGTCTCACTTCATTTAGTCTTCAATTCGGATGACAAATCTGCGAACTCCTATTCACAGTAACTAACACATAGTTGACCTGAGATTATTAAATCAGATCACATAAGCGCTTAATATTTCGCAATGCGTTGGGCATGTCTCCATTTTTACAGCGCTCTTCCATCACTACTAAAATCAATAAAAAACAGTGCAATTCTGCAAAATGAAGTTTAAGCGAAGAACCATGATTATATTTGGATTTCTCACCACAGGAAAAACATGTATTTATCTATTGAAATAGTCGTAGCGTCTCGCAGGCATTAAAACGATCTGACCAATATTGTCTGACCACCAATGTGGTTGCTTTCACACTCAACTTTGAATTCTTAAATTCGTTCTCGACTCATTTCGCACAATTTTTATCAAATTCATTCAAATTATCGCAGAAGATCCATTACAGTAGACTGCCAACGTCTAGCGTAGTATGAGACTGATCGGCCCGGATCCAGTAAGAATAATCGTTACCGTTCTTAGGCCTAAACCTCACTAGCCACGTATGGCACACCTGCCTTTGCGACCAGCATAATTTACCAACCGACCACCGTGCCTATCGCACAAAAATCAACCATGGTCACTCCCAGTTGTGCTACACATTGAATGCCCCATTATTAATTCCACACGTACGAACTGAACACCAAGGCTTCATCGGCTTGTACAAACTTTAGTTCCGGTGTACAATTTTAGGTACGGCCAACCCCGCCACCAGGTGCTTTCCCTCTCTGCCATTAAAATGGAATTACCCACAGCGTTCTCACTATCTATCCATCACTGCCCTACTCCCCCGGAGCAGCAGGAAACATGGCATTGTCTGCCAGTCACAGTGTTCACTCCCTCTGTCTCAGTTCGTACTAGGTTCGTACGCTGCTATCGGCAACTCTGCGCAACTCTTCGTGCGCCACATCTCCTATTTCCCCGCGTTATCGTATAACGCTCTACGAGTTACAGTGTAACTCTGGCGTTATCGTATAACTCCCAAGGTACAATTTGCCTTTTTATTCCAATACGCACATCATCACCGGTTATCATGTAACCGTGAGGGTATCGTGTACCCGTTTTTCCGTAACATTCTCATAGAATTTTCTTTTAACCCTAAAGGTACTGTGTACCCTTTTTTCGTCACATTCTCATAGAGCTATCGTATAACCCTTTTTAATCGTTCGTGGGCATCGTGTGCCCCATTTCTCAACACTTAACAGCGCCTCGTTGGCAACCGCGTATTTAATTTTTATTCTCCACTGTGCGAAATGCTTATTTGCTGCAAGCATGCATTCCTGCTTTTTGTACTCACCACATTCTGCCGTCTGGTTTTCTTATTCACAATCCGCTGCCAACCTCCGACTGGTACAGCTGCTAAGCTTAAAATCGTTTGGCTTCATGTTCCCCAGACCAAATTAAGTCCAAGGTACGGCGTTTTCTTCAACCAAACCCATTTTCCAAAATGCTCCTAGACAGAAACACACCATCACCACCAACCAAATTGGCAGCACCATTTACAAAAACATCCGACGTGTGCCGCGGCATAAGAACAGTGGAGAGAAAGGGCGCGAGGGAGAAGGGAGAGCGAGGCGGCAGGTGATGCAATTTTTGCGTAAATTAAAGGTCAAGTTGTATGCAAATGAGTATGGATGAAAGGAGCCGACAGCAATGGGATATCCCATTCGTAAGGCTGAGCCAATACCGATTTCTACCAATATTTGCAGTATAGGTAGATAAAACCCTGATAAATCGGTAATCACCAAATCGAAGATATTTTCACTTCTCGTCGACCGAATTTTACATTTGAATTCACCATTTTGAAGGTTTTTTTCGCCTGCTTTCCAATGGTCCAAACTGCAGGTAACATTCTCTTACTGTTTAGAACTTATAAGGCAAAATGTTAATACTTTACTGCGGTTTTGCATTTTTAAATGATTTTAGCATATGCAATATTATTTTAAACTAATGCTTTTTAAAAATAATTACAGTATATTTATTTAGGCCCATGCTTTATTTATGCAATGATTTCAAAAGTAATTTTTTTTTATAAACACGCACTTCAGTATAACAGTTTTCGATTAGTTGTGAACTGGGATAGTTATTGGGGGTTTGATATCCGTAATAAAGCTGATTGGCCTAGCCTTATTACTAATATGTTTAATGCGGTAACAAAGTGGAAATAAATGTGAATTCAGTAGAACTACTAGATATAAAAAATAAAATAAAAACGTTTTATGTAGAAAGATACACTTATTTCATGTTAAATATCAATCTAAACAAATGTTTTTCTTCATTAGGGACTCTGTATCAATGATCAGTATCGGGACTCGGTATCTGCAGATTTTTCTCTTCAAAATCGGTATCTGATCGGATCAGTAAAAAGTATCAGCACAGCCTTACCCATTCGTAACAAATAGGTAACACAGTGAGGAGGAGTCTACGAAGGAGAAATAAATAGTATTGGCTATAAACAGTTGCGGGCAAAACTGGCGGGAAACTTTAGCAGACACACGCCTTTGCGTTGGGTGGGCAAAAGAGGCGGGAACTTTAACAGACACATGCCTCTAGTGACTAAAAGCTCCAGGAGCGATAATGCATCACGTGACCTGATGTATACCTCAATAAAGTGGCTCCTGTTAAGATGTAACTTGGCTTTACAAATTTAATGACAAGCATTTTTTTAATCACTGTCTGGTGATTTATGTTTATTTTTTATCGTGGTATAACCACAGTCAGACATTTACGAGACGTTCTGAAAACAGAACAAGAAAAAAAGGAACCATCTAAAAATGATTCTAACACACAACTTGTGACATTAACCGTTTTACTTTTCAGATATTATTTTTTTGGGGGTAGGGGTTATAGGGCAGCTTTGCCATCTCCACTTAAAAGCAAAATGAGGCGATTTACGTATAAATGTGTAAAAGAAAAAGAATTTAGCGAGATTCTTAATTTTAGTACCATTTCCAGCGTCTAGATGAGGTTGTCAAGTAATTGGCAGAACCTCGTTAATTTAAAGTTACATTTATTATTTGTTTCCCAAATTCTAAAAAAAAAGTCCAAGTTATTTAAACTGGGTTCGATTTAGAAAGTTCTTGATAACGGTATCTAGTGGCAAGAAAAGATACTAGAATTGGAAATTTCGAGTTTGTACGTATCGTGTAAAATCAATGCTATATTACACATATGCAATGTATGTATTTAAAAAAAAGATCCATTACAGTATAACCTCGTTAATAAGAACTCGGATAACAAGAATTCCCGCTTAATAAGAATTTTTTTCAATATTTTGGTTGGCCAGCTACTCTGTCAGCACTAAATATATACGGCTATAACGAACTCTGTTAATACGAAAGTACGGATAAGACGAAGAAATATTAACAATTGTAGCTTATTTTTACGAATTTGCTGTCCGTAACGGTTTCTTTTTCCTCCCCCTTGAATTCCGTTTCATTTTACGCAAAACATCAATCGCTAGTTGACTCTATCTTGGGAAGTGATAAGAGTTTTGTCCGTTTGCACAAACACGAAGGTCAAGGACGAATGAAAAGAAAATACCATATACCGGTAGGCTACATTTTTTTTAAGTTGCAGTCAATTTCTCTCGTCCGTTTAATAAGAACTACGGTTAATAAGAACATTTTTATCAGTCCCCTTAAAGTTCGTATTAAAGAGGTTTTACTGTATTGCAAAATACAAAAGCACACCACAATATCTACAAATAGAAAACCTGTTATACTAACTGAGGCTGTTCGCTGTTGGTGCGCAGTTTCAGCAAATCGAGCAACATGATATAGAATAGGTGCTATGTTGGTAGGTCCGTAAAGCTGAACTCGAGCAAGACATTGCAGATAAGCTTCCACAACACCTTGAATGCCTGAAACGAAAGTCACCTTTAAATTAACTAAAATTTTAAATACATGCACTAACAAAATTAGAAGATGGAGAAACAATGTTTTTAAAGCTCAGCTTCGTTAGTCAAGATTTGTATCATTATTGGGACTGTTATGACAAGTATGTTTAATCCAAAAGACTAGTTTAAATGAAGGCTTACCGTTGCAAAATGGACTAGAAGGATTAAAATTTAAGGCAAATTCATGCATCACTTCAGTTCCAGGTGGTATACGGGCGCCAAAGCCTAAAGCTGGGAACTGTTTATCACTATATATGCCAAAAAAAAAAAAGGAAATATTAACGTTCTCAGGACTAAAGACGGGAAAGCCAAAGGCTCATAAGAAATAACTAAATACAGATGCAAACCTAAGTCCAAAAGGCAATGTAAATAGGTTTGCATCTGTATTTGGTTCTCAGTACTTTTAAAAGGAACCAAATCGGTATTAAGAAAAGGGAAATAAGGTGCAAATCCATTTTTCGGGTCTTTTGAACTTCATTTCCTGACCCAGTGACGTAATCATACTTATTGGTGCACCTCAATTACAGGATAATTAATAATATTAATTAATATAAGTCTAAAGCTGACATCCACCCCCCCCCCCACCCACCCACAACTTACAGGCACATAAATCCCTCCGTTCTGGCCGCTTTACTCTGCGTCACCTACGCTAAAATACAATTCAAACGACCGCAGCGCGCATTGCTCTATCACGCTAGTTAAACTCATTTCGGGGCCGCGGCAACGTGACACATCGACGACCAAGTCGCAAACATGAGCGAAGGATTAATTATCCTTCCTCCAGGGCTGCGGCTTGCCAGCGATGTGGCGGGAGTTAATTCTTAAATGAGGACACCTTCGGTTACAAGTTTGCTGACGATTTGAAGGTCGGCACCGCAATTATTAATCCTTCTAGTACGCGGAACCTTGAGTTGGAAATAAAAAATGTTCTTGACTGGTCTCTAACTTGGCAATTGCCGTTATCAGTGGGCAAATGCCTTTCTTTTCATGTTGGGGCAGGCAATGATCTTCACCATTATCAGATGGGGAACCATACATTGAACTCGGTGGACGAAGTGCGTGATTTGGGGGTATGGTTCACTGACGACTTAAAATCATCACTGCATTGCCGAAAAATTTGTTCAGCGGCCTTTCGCCGTCTTGCGCTCGTGAATCGATGCTTCACTTCGGGAAATGTTGCAACCAAGGTTTGGGCATTCAAGGTTTTTGTTCGCCCAATCCTCGAGTACGCAACCCCGGTCTGGTCACCGTACATGCTTGGCGACATTGATTTGGTGGAGTCCGTCCAACGCCGTTTTACAAAGTATTTGCCAGGCATGCGGGAGGTTAACCAACACGAACGCCTGGTGAAGACTGGACTTGAGCTTTTGGAACTTCGTAGGCTTAAATTTGATCTTGTTCTGACCTACAAAATTGTTCGGGGTTTGATTGCTGTCGATTTGCCCTTTTTCGATTTCTTCCCCCAATTCCCATTTACTCGTGGTCATGGTTGGAAGTTGACAGTTCAAGGATCACGCCTTGACTGTCGTAAAAACTTCTTTGCAGTTCGGATTGTCCCGGTCTGGAACGCGTTAAGTGCCGAAACGGTCAACATGAGCACAGTGACTGGGTTCTATAAAATGCTGATGACAGAGCCATTGTCTCGATTTTTAAAACGGCATTAAATCCAAATTTGGTGGGCCACTGCGTTTTTTTAATTTTGGATCCGGTGTCAGTGGCTCACAACCCTTCCACCCATTGGTGGTAAATGTACATATTATTATTAAATACCGCTCGGACCGAGCCGTTTAAAACAAGCCTAATAACATTCACGCGCCACTACTGACATCTGGATCGTACCCTAAGACCAGCAAATGAAAGGTAAATCAGTTTATATAAAACTATTTCCGGTAATGTATCGAGTGAAACTGTTAAAATATACCGGAGGGAGTTATGTGCCTTTAACTGATTTCAAAAATAAGGTTTTCGAACAGACCATTTAAAAATGTGGGCTTCTTGCAACAATTAAAAAACGGGATGGGATAAAGTGTTATTCTTAAACTGTAATATGAACATGAAATACAAATATTCAGGCGTGAAATGTGATTGTCAAAGCCTGAATATAAGAAAAATACTAAAGTAATTAATTTCCAAGTAAGGCAAAAAAAAAATCCAACATGACACGTGGTGCTTAACGTTATCCCCTGCAATGTGCGGGTTTTGGGGGTATCCGTTATGCCACTGACCTACCCAGGAAAGCTCATGTTATACCAACACACAAAAATTGATGAATGATAATTTCCACTTAACAAGTACAGGTGGATTCTCGGCGTAAGTGTTCTGAGATTTAACCTCAAGAGCATGATTTAGTTAAATAATTTACAGTATTAGCTAATTCAAATGCAATTATGTACTGCTTTTGTTGTTTCATACCTGTCGTAATCTTGTATTATTGTACCAACAGCATCAATAGCTTGCATGTATTCGTTAGGTCTGTTAGTGTCATAGTGATGGAGTGAGGTAGGTTTTCGAGGGTCACCATTCGATGCAGTAAAATCAATTCCAACCTACATACAGATTAATCATGTTAGTTTTGCAAAGAGTTTAACAATACAGCGTTGGTAATATGCCATATCAAATTAGTGGTACTTGGTGGTACTAACTGTAAAATTCATTTGACAACCGCCAAATATGTAATCCAGAAACGTAAATTCCTTCACGATCTGTAAAAATGTCAGCTATTAACAGCAATTCAACAAACCAGGAATTTTAAATGTAAATGATCCAAGAAGAGAGAAACTGAATGGTAACTACGAATGAAGACTCGAATGCAAACTTAAAATTGAATTTTAAAAATTAACAAGTGGGGGCTCAAATATTTGCTTGGGCGCTTTGACACTAAACATTAATGGATATAAATTTGTGAAGATACATTACTCTTTAACATATATAAATAATGTACCACAGAAAGGCTTTTCGTAATAAACTTGGCAACACGAACCTTACAAGAAGAAAGAATTATTTTTCCAGAGTCTTTGTATGATGATTTCTTCGACTTCTTTTTAGCATTGATACAAGCCCATTCTACCTGTACATGTTTAAAAAAAATAGACAAGCATAACAATGTAACGTGACCTGAATATTTGGCATAGGTATACGATAAAGAGCTAAATGAAGACTTACAGCACTGTCGACAGCTTGCATCAATTCACCAGCAGTGGTAGTGACTTCTCCAATGAAGTCATGTGAGCCATCATCATCATAATCGTTACATTTAATCTGTGGGCAAAAACATATTTCGCAGGGGCGGAATTTATGTTGAAATTGATATAGTTGACTGTCACCCAGTCCATGAATACTACGATTTTTGAAATTTACAGCGATCGCCATCAACATCAACAAAGCAAACCAGCAGCAGCTTTGAAAATTTCACAAACTGTCTTCATGAACTGGGTGATAGATCCAACTTTATCAAATTCCACACTATGTTTAATCAACCAAAGATAACCAAGAGCAAGAGCTGTTAAATCAAAACTTATGTACTTAGCAACCAAATTTCGATTGTTTTGTTGCCTACATTACACCATCTTACCCTGTATTTTAACACAGACGAGTGTATTATAAAAACAAAAAACACTTGCGGTATTTATACGTATAAGGGTCCCTTGCAGCCAACCTCCCCTAACCTCCTGTAACATCGAGGTTACATGGCTCACTTAACAGAACAATTTCTGTCCCTTATGACTGGAGGGACATACCCACTTACAAGAATTTATAGCACAACATGCACAATTTCAAAAGTCCAAAGGTATAACAGATCTTGCAAATTTTCAACAGTCTCTTAAACTGGGGTTGGTTTTCGCAGCTTGACTATCATCATCAGGCACGTTCCACTTCACATGTTAAACGCAATTCCTTTACCGGTCGCCGTTGGTCTCTGACAGATAGGGTTGGTATCGGATGCTACCATCTCGTTCTCGGAGCAGCACTACATCCAAGAAAGGGAGCTGTTACTTCTACCCCTTCAAATATGAAGTTAATTTCATTCCTCCAGCTATTTTCTACCTCGCCCCTTCTTATAATGATCACCACATTGTCCACAAATCTTTTTCACTGCCTCACATTCGGAAACGAGCTGACTGCGAAGGTGTTGACGCGCCGCAACATCATTTCGGCAATCGAGGCACCACTAGTTTGCTAAAACATGTTGCCCTCATACTCAAAATAGATGGAAGACAGTAGCACATTTAGCAGCATGTTATGTTGTCTATCCGAACTTCAGCTACAGGGCTGACATGTTCTTTGCTGAGAGTTCAAACGAGCAAAGGATTAATCGGTGCGTTAAAAGACTGGGGAAATAACTTTACGATGTCAATCATCAAATTATCGAGGAAACCTAGCAAATCGTAAGTGTGGACGAGATGACTAGGCTAGTCAATCATTTAGTAATCGTGTTACTAAGGAGCCATTCGAACTTTTGAGCTAGCCCACCTTTTACAGACGTTATTAGCCTAAGTGGATGACCTGGCTTGAGAAGCTTAACCTGTGCAAAAATATGAGGAAAGCGCTGCTGTTTTCTGGGTTTTAAACTTTTCTAACTCATTCTCGGTAACGAACCCCTCATGCTTCAGACTCTCTATAGACTAAAAACAGGTTAGTAATTGGGATGATAACCCCATTCTTCTTCAGTTTTTGAATACGTCCCCTGAACCTTAATGATGCAGTAATGATGCAATTTTCAAGTTTTTGCATAATCACTAGGTAACATGATGTAGATTACAAAGCACTAATTGGTAGGAAGGGGCTCCCATTCGTAACACAGATGAGGAGTGATCCACGAAGGAAAAATGCCAATGCAATACCAAATGGGCAGTGGAACAACATGGTTTCCTACTAAACCAGCGCACAGCTAGTTTTAAATAAACAGTTCTACAGATCATACATTTCTAGCCACTTTCAGTAAAACTGAAAATGGGCTACGAAACACAGTTCATTCATGAATAAAAATGACAAGTTTCATTCCTTTACTTCAAACTACAATAAAGACTGAATGCAGGCCTTAAACGGTCAACTGGACTAAATAAAATTTAGGTCCCAACTAACCAGAAAGTTGGGAGCTTAAGTAAAGTTGGCTTATAACACATACTGTTTGTCAGATGAACACAGTTTTTCCATAAATCACCTTGGTTCAAATGTTTGAAAATTTCTACTGTTAAAAGTTCACCACTCATTTCGCTCATTTTTTAAATAAAGATATAGTCAATATCTTGCGAATTTCCGACAATAATACTCGTCTTCTCAGGCATTTCAAGAGTTTTTTGGGAGTTTCTCTGGTCACATCTTTGGCTTTCAATCTCGTGTAAATTTGGTCGACTCTGTGGTCTCTGGTATTTTGTGGGTTGATGAATACAACATTTTTTTCCCCGAAAAGTCGCCAAGATATTGACTGTATCTTTATTTTGAAAATGAGCGTAATGAGTGGTGAACTTTTTCCAGTTGAATCGAGTGATTTCATAGTATATCTAGTACGGTAACTGTTTTTTCAATGAAGTGGGAATCCCCAAGTCTTTTTTTGAAGGAACAAATATACTAGACTATTTGTAATCATAGTTATTCATCAATATTTATATCAGGAGAGCTGACGGGACGATCACACAATTGACCCTCACTGTACACACATCACATGTTCCTGCACATCAGGCACATAATACCCAATATTTCATTAGTTTTGGGTCATGTAGAGAACCATGCACAGTACTTAATTGTGAAGCTAGATCAAAAATAAATGATTAATGTTGATAGCCACGCCCAAACAAACAGGAAAAAATAGATAAATATTAAATCATACATTATGAACTAACCTTAATTGGAGTTGAAGCATTATTGGAATTAATACGACTGCCAGGCAATATAAATGTTTTCCAAGAAGGATTCAAGGAGTTATTAACAACCTATAAATGAATGAGCGGATTATGGAGTGGACCAAGTGTTCACCAAATGAAATGAACAAATACAAAACTGAAAGAACTGTTTAATGTAAGATGCGTGCTATACTTGCATACACTGGCACGTAAAAATAAACCTACTTCTGTCCTGTGAACTAGAATCTCAGAGCCATCCGATGCAATACGGAATATTTCTAGGAAGGGATCCGATTTACCAAAGAAGTCCTACAAACCAAAAATGAAACAAAATTAACTTACATACTTAGTGATAAAATGGACCAAGTATTAAAACAGAACACAACAGATAACATTTAACTGTGTCATTACCAAAGCATTGTGTAGCACACAAAGAAATAGGGATCAGAGAAGCTTAAGTAGATCATATATCCATCATCGTAAACACAAATAGTTACCAGTCCACTTTGGTGTACCGCTGACAGTTAGTTTGTTCTAGTTATTTATCACTCAATACAAAATAAAACCAAAGGTATTAAATTGGCAGTCGGTTTTTGTAATTGACTTTCTGTCACATGGCTCATGCTGACACAGAAACAGTTTAGCATTAGCCACAAATTTAATGCTTCTTCGTCGGTTACTAGAAGTCTCTTATGAAGGTAGGAGGTGCCATGCAGTACGCTGGTCAACCAAACCGTTGAAACATGTGTAGTAGCAATTCATAACACACATTCTCAAAAGCCATCTCAAAATCAAGAAAATGTCAGCTTGTAGTTTTGTGGCTTAAGGCCTTTCATAATTTTTAATAAATCTTCATTTAATAAAATTAATGTAACTAGTGTCTTTACAATCAACCATCCAAATAGGCTTACTTAACAGTTACAGGACTTGAATCCAGTTCTTCACGTGACTGAAAACCAGGACAGAGTTTTCACAATTTTAAGAATATATCCTCCTATATTCTCCACAGTAAAAATGTTTTCACAAGGTTACTTAACATTTATGTGAAAATAAAAATCACTATTGACTAACAGCATGGGTAGATATTCTGGATGAAGATGTTTACATGTGTTATTTTGTGTACATGTCAAATCACTGAGATAAAAGCTTTCCGATAATCATTTACAGCAGGGAGATAAATTTAAAAAATATGACATTTTTGATTGTTACTTCGAGAGTTCTCAGCAACGCTTTCACGAATAAACACATTTACACTCATTCTCGAAAACCAAATACTAACTGTATTTTAAAAATTGTCAACGGTTTTTCCAACAGCAAAGATATTAACACGTCACGCAACCGTTTTTTTTTTCAAATGTCTGCTTCATCTCATGGTCTATTGGTTTGTCATGGTCGCACTTTGGTATTTAATTCCGGATGGGACCATATCTTCTCATATTTATTAGGCCGTCTCCAACTGCCTTTCAGCTGCTCACCAGCTGCTCACCCTGGTCCTTCTAACCAGATACTGAATTGCAGGATTCGTTGGTGACTATGTATTCATCAGCTCCTCATTATTCTTGGCGAGTTCTTGAATAGCCAGC
>JAHWFP010242251.1:36334-59261 GCA_023313725.1 Lithobius niger
CTGATGAATATACAGGCACTGACCACTCCTGCAATTCAGTATCTGGTTAGGAAGGACCTGGGTGAATGACTGAAAGGCAGATGGAGACGACCTAATTATAATATGAGAGGCTACATTTCAATCCAGAATTTAAATCCATGGCACGAACGTGAAAAACCATGAGGCCACGAAACGAAGCAGATGCCTGAAGAAGACTGTTGTGTAGCATGTTAACATCTTTGAAGTTGGAAAAAACTGTCAAAAATTTGCAAAATACAGTTATTCTTGATAATTGATTGTTGAAAACAGATTGTTACGCACAATTTCAGAATCAAAATACTGTACCAGTATTCTTGCAAATACTGGTACAGTATTTTGATTCTGAAATTGTGCGTAACAATCTGTTTTCAACAATCAATTATCAAGAATGACGAACTTTCAGAGTAGAAGCCGTTATGGAATTTTCAAAATACAGTTAGTGTACGTTTTCAAGAATGAGCATAAATGTTTATCGTGAAAGGAAGATAAATAAATGTTAATATGCCTATTTCTCTTGAATTTATCTTAAAACTACAATTTGTACAACTTTTTTTTTTAATTGTTAGGTTATCGCAGAACGGGAAGGGACAATTTTGCTAAGAAATTCTTAGCCTCTTTTACCAACCACAATTAACATGGATATGAGCCCATCCCAAATCGGTTAATAAGTTAATAAAGTTGCTGATCTGACAATAATTTTGAGTTATACATCAGAAATCTATAAACAGTAGTGGATAATGGTACACTAATCATCTTTTTTCTGTCAATATGATATCAAGCAAACCAGTCCAAAAATGACCAGTATATCGAACTGATGACTGATGCTGATCTTACTGAACTTTATACCGATAGAGTCGTGTGAAATGATAGTTTAAATTACAAAGTTCAACAATTATTGTATTAATCGTGTATTGACTATTTTGATGTGGCCAAACAGATCGATTCTGAAGCAGCTGCAGGAAGAATGCTTCGTCAGACTGAAATTTCAACACTGACAATTTTCAATCAGAAATAGGTTTAGAAGATGATCGGATATTGTCCAGCAACTTTACCAATTTTAACTGCTAATGATTTTTACCTGTCTGGCTCTGATCGGTAAGATCGGGTCAATACATCCTTAATAGGAGACACTAAACTAAATATGGAAGTTGGCTACCAAAAGACTGCCAGTGAGAATCTAAGAGAAAGCAACTTAAAAAAGTCCAAATAGAAACTCGACTAATACATAAAAATTATAAAATTTTATCACTTACTTTATTGTCTAAGCCACGTGCTATGAAGCTCAAATGTAAATTGTCCCGGGAAGCATTCACTTCCTCTGCAATTAACTGAAAACGATCACAATGTCCACTTTTAAAGTTTCTGTTACTGTTGTAACATACACTAATACAATAGCACGTTTAGTTAGAGTTTATATGCAATAATGAAACTTTCAAAGAAACAAACACAAACCTACTAAGTTAACGTAAGATCGGTACATCGTCAGGAATCTGGGAGCAAGCTGTAAAAGTCAGCAAATGTTCTAAACAACGGACGGCACCAAGACAGAATTTTAAAATATCATCGTTGTGCAACCCCACTATGCCCGGTACAAGGAAGAATGCCAGAAAGGATAGTGATTTCAGGGTTTATTCCCGGGCCATGCGGTCTGTCCTTAGGAGATGTTGTCCAGTGGTTCAAGGATGCTCTAGTCAGGGATTCTAGCAGAGATGGCACACTTCAGTAAGAGTTCTTAGATGGTTAGGGACTAGCTCCCAAAGTGAGGCTGAAGCGAGCTGCAATTAGGCCTTAGTACCTAGAGCTGCAGCCAGTACCTGCCACTGGTGGTGCAAGGTACTGCCTGTACTATATCCTGGTATCCCATGAGCCATCTCTGCTAGCAGCTACTCCTAGGGGCAGGCAAAGCCAGAATCATCCTGACCACTGATCTCCAGGGACTGGACCATACATCAGAGTACATAGCATTACTGGAATACATTAATAAAGATATAGAGTATACAGAATACATAGCATGGAGCCATAGCATCAAGGTAAAGAGGCCCACTAAGGCCCTATCTTAAGGAGTAGGAGGAAGCTGTGGAAACCGTAGTTGCAGTTGGCGAACATCTGACTAATGCGTTTTACATGCGTTGCAATTAGGCCTGCAAGCAACCCTCTCCAATATCGGTCGCCACTCGCCATTTGGCGAATGGAATTCAAAAGTTGGCGACTTGGAATTTAGCCTTACTTGACAAAACGGCGACTAGCAATAGTATGGTACTCAAAGAGGGATATCTCGGGAACCGTATAAGTTAGAGATGAACTGTTTGCGGCGTTGTGCTCAGATTTATGAGGGCTATATAAAAGCTTTTTCTGATTTACTCCTGGGGGTTGTACAATTTCATAAATGCATAAATCAGAGAAACCAAGCATCATGTAAGACATATTTTGGTACGTGGCGAGTAAAAATTGTGAAATAGCGAGTACTTTTTATGGTCTACTGGCAAAGAGGCAAATGCTATTGGATTGACATTCGAGAGGGTTGCCTGCAAGGAATTGTATAACTAGCTAGCTGAACATAAAACGATAATGAACATTTTCACAAGGGTCACTTACGGTAATAGTTGAGTGGCCAGCTTTAGGACCGTTCCTCAACAACAGCGGTAATGTCAATGGCGATCTTGCTACAACCTGTGTGCAAACATAACGTAAAGATGTAATTATTGGGAAGTTGCTACCATCTGCAACTATTTGCAGTACATTCTAACTTGGTGGTACAGACAAAGGTTAATTCACTCACTTGACTCAAGGTAGTTTCTATTCCTCCCATGTAATCATCATCACTCAAGTCTGGCGACTTATTGTCAATGTCATACGCCTGAAAGGAGAGCTTCTGCACCTCTTCAAAAAAATAGTCCACTGTGATGGGCGTGGCAAAATCGGGGTCGAGACAATTTTGTATGTTTTCCGTACGCCCTACCTGAAGACACAAAATCAATCAATAAAGGACACAAAAATGAACAAACTAATGTTCAGCATCCAAATCAATACATCACGTATACTTTGCCAATTAAAGAGTTGGTATCTGAGTAAAAAAGTGTCCCATTCGTCAAAAAAGGGTGTCAAGATTTTGTCAAACCCCTTGTTTTAAATAGAGATTTTTAAAATGTTAATAACTCACTGATTTAAATAACTTTATTTTTACATCACATAATGAATAAAAAATAAAAAAAATACAGGTGGTCCACAAAAAACTGACGACCCAACATTATCTAAGGCAAACTTTTCTAGTTAGCACCCCTCAGAACCAGGACAGGAATCGCCGTTTCATTGGCTTTGATTTCTGTCCTCTCACGGTTTTGAGGGGTGCTAACTAGAAAAGTTGGACTTTCTACAGAAGTTTCCGTCCATCTTTTCCCCTATCTTTTTTTTCAGCCACATTGCCGTCTCCATAAAATGTTGAACCAAAATGCTAACCATAGTGAATTGTGGCGGTGATCATCTGGAAGGTACTTATGAAACCTGACTGAACGTCTGAAGTGTTCCTTGTTACGGACGAAGAGATTAAGAAGCTTAGTGTACTCGAGATAATGTGTACGTGTTGGACATCTTGTGCTAGTGGCAAGACGTTATATAGTGATGAACTGCAGTTACTGCACTGAACACCTATGTATTGTGGTAGACACCTGTTCTTAGAAAGTGCATACATACTTTTTGTGACACCCACTTGCCACAAGCAACGTCGCAACATTACGTGATGGCAAGTGTCAAGGCGGGTGAAGTCGAGGCATTTAGTCTAGAAATGTGGTAAAGCCTAAACTTAAGCCGACATTAACAAACGGTAGCCTACTATTGACTGCACCACCTAGTCCATGGGTCCAGTATGATCGAAATTACATTTTAGAAGTGATGAATTACGGCAAGGATGAATTATGGCTTTTTTTTTTGGCTAACACTCTTACATGGCCGGTTCATCGTTATTATCATTACTACAGCAACAGTTCAGACCTAACGCTATATTGAACAGCCCTTTGAACTGTACTTGCTTCGTCTATATGCAGCCAATAATAATTACTCTTTACATGACGGTGTAATTAAGGAGTCGCCTGCCGACATTAGGTTGTGCAGCGCCTTTCTCGTAACCAATTAAATTAGGCTACTCTTAAGTTTACATGATTGAATGTTCCAGACGTTCACATAAGAAATACGAACCAACAGGTCGATCCTCCTCCTCCTTCTTTCGAACGTCGGCGAGAAGACTAGGAAGACACACTACGTCAAGTAACGTGTTCATGCATCTACAACAACAGTAATGCTCCCGTGCTAACAATACTCGCACAGAATTTTTTCATTATGGCAAAAACCGATAATTCGATAATTTTTTAATTATACTTATGCAAACGCATAGCCCACAATATTAAATGAATATAAAAGAAATGCTTTTTCAAGCACAACACAATTACAGTGCAAACCTTTTTTTTACAAAGTGGAGAGGTCACTCCCACATTTTTCCCGTGTTTTATTTGAGCAGTGTACAACCTCTACACCACGTAAGCCTGTTCCGCATAGACCAACACGTGTACGATCTAGCCACATATTGGACTTATGGGAAGAATAGGGCAGTGACACGACGTAGTATTATTGTGTATAACTCTATGGTGGAGCCAGTAACTGGGTTAGCTGCAAGGAGCACTGGAGGGAGAAAGGAAGATCGTTTTATTGAAACCAATGCTATTAGACAGGATTTCTTAGGCCTATAACGCGCAAACGTTCTTTTAAGCCTAAGAAATCCGCTCTCAAAGCACTGACTTGACTAGAGTTGCCGTTTTTGCCCTTACATTTTAATCTAGTGCACCTTGTAGCTATTACCTCCAAATTGCTCTATAGGCCTACAAAACTGGCTGAGGACTCCTGAGACATGATGTTGAAACTGTAAGAAAGAGGAGGGGGACAATCTCCCCCCCCCCCCCCCATCTCACTCTTGTTGACGGACATACCCTTTCACCATTAATCAAATCATGTACTTACCTCTACCCAAGGCTGCCCAATTTTATGCAGATAAGCAACAACCATGGGGTCAGATTTGGACGTCACATCTTTGTTCAAAAGCTTACGACATTTTATGCGAATTTCAACCTTGGTCACCAAAAGGGCAGGCCCGCCCATTCCCGGTGTATTAGCGTCATACGACATGATCTAAAACACAATGATTAAGTTATTAATGAAAGATATTTAAATGTAAGTTGGCCCAATTTGCTACTGGTTTATAATGAAAAACTTACTTAATGATTGTATCTCCAAGGTATTTTTTTCAGTTAGGCCTACACCAAAATGCAATAAACACACCAGTTTGTATCAATTGTGTCCACGCACTACAAGCAAAACAAGAACACAGGAAGAGAACACGTTGCAGTCTAACTTAAACACGCATTTCACTTTCTATTTACTGTAGCAGTGAGTCATTTCGACTGTTATTAACAGCTGGAGGCCTGGAGTTCCTGTTCTTCGTACTGTAGTTTTATGTCCTGAAACTCGAACCTGAGAACGTTGCTGATGACGGTCCAAAACAAACGCTCACTCCTGATGCGCTAGAATTCGCGATCCTCCGCATGTGCTACAAGGCCATCTACACTGAAGCTGCGAGCAACCCTTCCGATCTCAATCAACCTTTTCTGGAAATCTTCAAGGTTGCTTCGAGAGTGGCTACATATGTTTGGGCAAGCGCCGTACTACGAGCTTTGCCTGCTGCCAGTTACTATCGTTAGAGGCGCTGCAGACCGGATAGGATCGAGCTAGGCCTTGCTTTACCATTGAATTCAATGGGTGTGATGTGACGTTGTTGTTGTCTGGTTTTATATACTTTTGGTTGTAGTAGACAGTAACAAAAAAATAAACTAATTTTGTCAATAAACAAATATAAAAATAAAAAAAACCATCTTCCTTCCATAAATTTGTCTATGTAAGAACAAAATATTGTACGGAGTTATCGAATGATTGAAGGCTTATTTTGCTTCAATCGTGATTATGCGACCCTTGAAATACTTATGTCCTCGTCAAATTTGAGTAATCATAAAGCTTTTTTTAGTGTATAAATAAAACTAACAACACTGACTCACACGACAAATTGTTGGATTGTGGAAAATGTTAAACTGAAACAAATGGAAACCTTCTCGCTATTTTTCCAGTTCTTCTGCAAATATTAAACAGCAAGGAAAACATTCGATTACTTTCGACAACCAGAGAATGACGAGGAGAAAATTGGTTACAGTTAAAGCAGCTAGTATCCTCCGGAACGTGTGTAAATTCTGGATTTGTTTACATACGTAGAACCAGGAGCTAATGAAGTATACACTCCGTAGGGTAAAACCAAAAGTTTACAAAACCACTTCTGCGAGAAGAGATTGAAGTGGCTTTATAAACTTTATTGGCAGAACTAACCAATACAAAGTGAAACTCAATTCAATATCGTTTTTTTTTTTTATCTATTCTCGATCATTTCGTGAGATTTCTCGTCTCCAGACTTTCAGCCTATAGTATTGCATGAATCTTCTTTCCAGGAATTTGCTTTGTTGACAAAAGTTTTGAATCCTAGCACGAAGCAAAGAATTCACCTCGGAAAATAAAATGCATTGGTTTCCGTCTTACTCATTGCTTTACTAAATTAGTGCCACCGTTTACTTTTACTCGGTGCTAGTGTCATGGTGCGAGTAGAATTGGAAATGGGCCGCCTCTGTGCGGCTCTGGTCTGCGCTCTCTTGCAAAAGGGACGCCCATATCATCATCATCATCATTGGGTGGAAAGAAGTTGTGATGGGTGATAGCAAACGCGAAATTAAGTGAGAGGGTTAATTTCGCTTTTGTTGAAAGAAGATTTTAGCGATGTTAAGTCACTTGTTTGGAGCTAGGAGTTGATATCTACTGCTTCTCTCCCAGACAGCCTTGTGCAAACGGTGTAATACAAGGCGAAAGTTACAACATGAATACTTCCACTTACTGCAAACGAAAATATGTATTCGCTCCTGGACATGGCGAAGAAGCTACCGCTCTACATGTCGTGTACAAGAAGATATATGGCACCAAAGGCGCCTTTAGAGGACGCTAAATATACGATTTTGGTTTTCAGTAACGCTAACCTATGTACACCTCACGACGCATGTCCCATCGACGATTATAATGACGTCATTATCCTGAACAGGGGCAATGCGGACCTCGGGAAAATAGAAATCTGCTCTTTCCGTTACTTCGCCTCTCTCTCTATACATGCTTCATTCCCCTAGTGCCATTACAAGCGCAGTGATGTCCGCAAATAATCCTTGGACGAATGCAGTAATCTCCAGTTTATCTTACTGATTTGGCAGAAAGTCTCCAATTTTATTTGCTGCACGCATTTATTATGAAATACTATCTACACTCAGTAGCTGATCGTAAAGCTGATGCCAGTGCGATTGGCTAGATTACGAGAGGAGACGATCGTTTTCCCACATTCAGGTAACAATTTGTGTCTTGCTCTCCCGGTCCGGTTGGAAGGATTCCTGCGATTCTTGACTTTTTCTTCTTTCCTGATCCGAACAGACCGATTTTTTTCGCAATCAGTATGGAACTCAAAATGAAAACAGCTCAGCATATCATCACAGCCTGCGAGTACAAGCCACGATATGACCAAATCAATTGCGTCTGCTTTTAAAGGACCAACATTTAAAAATCAACAAAAATAGTTGCCACTAAAATAGCTTGACTAAACTGCCCTGCCATACGAAATAGCGAATGAGTTTTTCTGTAGCACATTGCGGTAATGGTTATGATTACAATCCGGTATTGGTGGGATTACTACTAATGCATGGTGCGTTGTGGACACGTTACGGAGCCGAACCGAACCTTCCCTACCACACTTGAACCTTGCACAAACACATGTGGCCCCTCGCCCAATGGTTCTAATAGTAGTGGTAATTCTTATTGTTTTGCTATGTTTCAAGTTTTGTTGCTCGGGCTTCTGTTTCTTCTTGTTACTGCGAAGACACTTGAATACCACTAGTGCGACTGTTATTTAGAAGTGAACCTTCTCCGTTTGTGAATATATTTGCGAATCTCCGCCGTAGTGGCTGCCCTGCATCGCTCTCCAGCAATGCAGGAAAGCCAACGATTTTGGAGTCACACATCGGGTTGCTTTGATTGTACAAGCTTCAAGAAGATCGTATCATGGGATTCCGATGTCTTCGGCTCTTCGCGTTGCAGAATATTAAGAACTAGAGGTCCGTTAATTTAAGTAGCTAGTTCGAGAATTATGTCTTTTTTTTTTTTGGCATTGTGGATGAGAATAGTGCAGCTAATACAGCTATCCCTCCCAATAGAGGCCTATATCAGAATAATTTTTGTTTTGGCACGTTAGTGAAGCAATTAATGCAAAGCACTTAAAGTGTAGGCATTACGTTGTTTCTTTTACTATATTTTTGTAATATGCATTTATGTAAAATAAAAATTGTGTTCTTAGAATATTTGTGTAATAACCATTTTTTGTTGTTCGTGGTGTGTAGGCTGCTAAACACAACGACCTATGTTCTCATCAATGACCAAAAGATATACGTTTAACAGAACATTTTATTGTCAAATAAATAAATTGTAAAAGTGCTTTTTAAGTTACGCGATTGCAAAAATGTTACAGCCCAGTAAATTAGTTGTGTTAAATGTTTAATACTTCAAATGACGTTTTGTTGATCCCCGCTTCGCTAGCCATCCGACATTGTATTGACGTTAAAGTGACATTTGTATTGTATGATGCAAACTAGTGTTACCATTTTTCCACCATATTTGAACAAGGAACTGCCAACTAAGGCCATGAAACAAAATTATTTGGTTTACGAGCAGAGTCCCAAATTTAAACACAGGCAATTAGGTGTTTTATTTTTTTTATTTTAGCATGCTAAAATGTCAGTTGGCAAGTTTTTTTGTTGTTGCCACTTTCAACAAAAGAAGAGCGTAATGGATTTCAGCAAAATAAAATGTAATATGATTAATTGCCCACACTGTCCAAGCCTAACAAATGCCAGTAGGCTAAATAAAATAAATAAAAAAAATTAACTTAATAGGATTTTGTTGTGTCATGTAAACGTTTTGGAAATTTTGTTTAATACTAACCACAAAAAGTAATGAAAAATAAATTCAACAATTATCCCCCCCCCCCCCCAGGATTTTAAATTGTAAAAATAAAATCAACTAATTCAAGTTAAAATTAAAAAAAGTAAGTCTGGTTTGGGAGTTGGTTGATTATTTTTGTCTTTAGCTTTAGCAGTATACAGCAGTAAGAGACGATTTTTGGTACTTAAAGGCAGCGTCTTGACGAGCAGTTTCTCCAACAAACTGAATCTGGGTTACTTCAAACTCTAATATAATACACTTCAAATTAGGTAGAAGTGAATTTTTATACCTTTCTCCACAAAGAAAAAGTTCAAAGGTGAATATATATATATTACCAATTGTGATTTAGTGCATTAAGCCTAACTGATTTGTGCAATGTTAAAACTTCATTTCAGATCACGTTTAAGATTTATGGAATTTTGACTTTTAAATCTTGCTTAAATGCAGTTAACCCTGTAAGTCATTTTATGGACTATTACTCTCCCATCTTAAAGTATTTTTCTGCTCACAGCAGTCTGAACTGATTTAAACAAAAATAACAAATGGATTTAGACAGCAAATCCTGTCAAAAGCTAAAACTGAAAAGGGGACCGCCAAGTTCAGAATAAATAGAAATAAATAGAAACAAATCGCTGGAAATAATACTAAGGAAAATCGGAAAATTTGTCTTCCCTCTCCATTGTCTTTGGCCGAGTGAATTTCGGTCGAATGGAGCCCTGGTCACGGTTGTGACCTTATAATAATGGGTCCAGTGAGTTATCTTTATGCCAGTTGAGGATGTGGCCATAGCGACTAAGGCGCTAAGTGATCTGGGGCGAACTGGGTAGCCGGTTCGAATCCGGGTCATGCCACTCCGACGAAACGTAAGTGCATAAAGGTGGCTTACTGAACTAAGTTATTTCTTGTGTATGTTTTTCGCTGTTGGCTTGTTTCCGATTTTTCCTAAGTTCAGAATGGTTCGGTCCTTGAAACGAGTAAGATCAACACATCAAAACATTCTCCCAAGTTGATCGAACTGGCTAATAGTTCAAAAGTTGAATGAAAACTTGAACATTGCTAATGTTGGTAGCAATGTTCAAGTTTTTATTTAACCTTTGAACTACTAGTCAGTGCGATCATCAACTTTGCGAATGTTTTGGTGATTGATATCCTCCTTTGAAAGGCCGAACCATTATAAACGTGGCAGTCCCTTTTACCATTTTGGTTTTCGATGTGATATCACTTTTATTTTATTGTGTATTAAGACTCAAATAGTCTGCAGATATGTAATTATGTGCCACGTCAACCACAGCTGGACTGGTCATGTTCCCAATATTTTAATTTCATATCACTCCTTTGAGAGGCAAATCATTCCATCTTAGTGGCATCTTGACCAGTTTTCGGTTTTATTTTAACGTTCTCGACGCACGTCAGTATACACATTGTCATTGTCCGAACTTGGGCCAACCACTGAGAGATGATGCCGACAATACTAACAATGGTTATAACAATACTTTCATTCTTTCACGCCGTTCCAGTTACATTCCCAGACTTCAAACCAGAAAAGATATAGAGTTTGAATCGTACTGCAACCATTTGTCCAATTTCATAGCTGTAAGTGTTCCCTCTATCGTGGTATCTGAATAATCCGTACCTGCAAAATCTACCGTATTTTGGTCTACCGTACAGGATACCCGACAAAATCTGACAAACACCTGAAAACACTTTTCAGATAGTTTTTTTTTACACTCTGAACAGATAAGTTTATATTCTGGATATCAGACAGTCTGGTAGATATTGCATTTGTGGAATAATCTTCCAATAAGTTAACGTGGGGGATGAGCGGAGTAGAAGTAGCAGCTACACATTTGCAACGTTATTGAGGGTCAAATTTCGCATAGAAAGCCACTTAGCTCACATTCTTGAGTTAATTGTTGTCAGGTGGGCAACCCATTTTAGTCACCAGAAGCAGAAGTGAGTGTCGTGGACATATGGCAAGACACGTTTGGATTTTACTACTGATAATGCAGTAGGGTGGAGTGTAAAAGATCACTTGACACCAGTCCGGTTTTGTGCTTGTGTTTAAAAAATAAGAAAAAAGAAACTCTTACACTATTGCAATGGCTCTCCTTAGTCTCGGCAAGCACAAAAAATAGGATATCAAAATTACTAGTGGTCAAATCGAGTATTTAGACTACGGAGGACTCTAAATTTTTTTTCTTTTTTAGGAGAGTTTAAAGGAGGTAGGAATAACTTTTCTGCATTCTGTCCATCTAAAATTTAATTTATAATTAGTCTATATTACACCCTAATACAGACCCTAATGCACCCTCTTGTCAGCAATCTCCAGTTCTACGAATGGAGGCAGACGTTTATCCACTGATCATGGAAATCTTTTGTGATCTCTCGCAGGTTATCCCCGAATGCACCCAATTCACCAAGCTGCAAGAGTCACTAAAGTCAAAATGTCAGAAAACAGTCCACGCCCACAGAACCAAAAGACCAAGAGAGTTCAGGGGGGAAAAAATAAGCTTTGTAAATTGAGTAATACTCCTGAAAATACACTTGTCCGGGGAATAAGAAAAACCGGAATACAGGGCTTCCACAAGCTCATTTTTCTCACTAATCCTGCTAATACGAATACCGTGAGGACATCTTTTATCTAGGATGATCAGTAGAAATAAAAAGATAAACCTACCCGACTGAGACAAGAACATAAGGATAGCCTCTAGCGGTATCCAATCACAAGGACGGATTAAGCCGGGCAACCTGCCAGCAATTGTTCTCTTTGTTGGATAAATTTGAAATGCCCTAGCAGGCTTGATGTATAGGAATGGATTTATACCAACTATTTGTGCTCCTTGTTAGGCTTCACTGCACAGTTACATGAATTAGTGTAGTCTGGGGTGGTGCGCATTTAAAACTGGAATAGGGGAAAAAGAGGAGTCTTTGTGTCCCTCCAGTGGCGATTGGAAAAGAGTATGTGTCAACATATATGTGTGTGTGTTAAATGCTGCCTATGGACGTTTCCTTTGGCCCTATGGCCGTTTCAGTATGGTTCAGCGGTAGGACCTTGACCTTTGATTTTAAAGGTCCTGGGTTCGATTCCCCGCTCAAGCAGTCTGGCATACAAGTCCAAAAGGAAACGTAAATAGGCTTGCATCCGTATTTATTTAAGTGTTACAATATTTCAAATGCCTCCAGGTTTGCGGTCATGTTAAGGGGGGTACTAGTGAAAATTTCAAACTTGATGTAGATGAACAAAATTTTTACCACAGTACCGGGTATGTTTGACTTCACCAAAAATGGAAATATGATGCCTTACTTTAATTTCAATTACAAGCACCGTAATTAATTAATTAGTTAAAAAAATTAACATATCGTAGTGCTCGCTGAGGAAATCTATCGTTTGCTATCTAATCACACTTTACACTTTTTTAGGCCTACATGTGTTAGCTTATGGACCAAGGCACAATGGCACATACTAAGCCCAAGAAATGCATTGTACAAGCTTTAGTTTTAGTTAGGGGTCATTTTAAGGCTGGAATTAATAAAGCGCTTGTCACAATATTTTATATAAAATGTTATTAACATTAAAACAATTTTATTAGCCCCAGAAAACATGTGTCATCGCGTTCTACAATTCCAGTGGTACAAAACGAGCCATCACTGAATACTCTAGCACATTTCTACACTAAATAATAGAATTCCTAAGATATTGTTTACTGCGAAAATATGAATGTGAGAAAACCCAAGTCAAAGTTAGCAAGTTTTACTTCAGTCTTCTTTAATAATGTTTATAAAATTGCTTATTTTACAATATTCCTAGCCAGATTTAGGATTAACACATGCAACAATGTGCAGAAAAAATATCACGAGAATTTAATTTAATTATTTAAAAAAAAATCGACTTTTTGGACAATAATTCATGTTAAACCACAGTATCCCCCCCCCTTAAACACGCTGAGAAGCCAAATACAGAAAGCCTTTATAACCTGCTGTCAAACTGGATGTGCGAAAAGAAATTGGTGATTCAATGTTTTTGAATGCTTTTGACATTTTAATAGAACATAATATTTTAAAAACAGACATGTAAATTACAAATGTTTCATACACACAACTTTACAAGTAGTGTTTACATAATACTGTTTCAACTTACACAATGCCATCAACATGGCTAGTACACAAATCCAACAGACCTTTCAATCAATACACCCACTCGTCTGTGTAGTAGGGGTAAAACTTCACAAGTTAATAGTTAAAATTTAAGCATCTAGCAACCAAGCATTTTTTGTTAAAATACCTAGCATTTTTTCAGGATTCGAAGCTCTACGTTAAACGGCTAGTAGTGATTTTACTGGCCTAAAAATTAACGAATACTTATATTTTTGTGCTCCACATAATTTCTAAATTTGGCCCATTAGAGAGCTGTTTCTATCCGGTTAATATGGT
The DNA here is from genome assembly GCA_023313725.1 of Lithobius niger. NCBI lineage: Eukaryota > Metazoa > Arthropoda > Chilopoda > Lithobiomorpha > Lithobiidae > Lithobius > Lithobius niger. The sequence goes on from JAHWFP010242251.1 coordinate 49,895, forward strand.
ATACTGGAATGTTAAAATTGTAATATATCAGTTTTGGCTCTGGAACACCCGTATATTGTGAAAATGCAGAGTCGGTATTGTTGTAAGTTGCATACACCAGTAAAAAAATATTCAATAATTACAGGACTTTCAAACCATTACAAATTGCAGGGATCAGAAATCACTTTGGATAAAAAAAAAGAAACTGTCAATTTGTAGAATTTCAGTTATTTTAATGCATACTTCAGTCACTTTCAGAAAGAATCTCACCCATGAAATTAATTTAAAAAGGGCATCGGTAAAAACCAACCAACAACGAACAATGGTGACCAATACCCTAAATCAACACTTTGCCAAACATAAAATAAAAAATACACAAAAACGTGCCCTGTCCCTACTTTTTCTAAATCTCACAGGGGATAAAATGGATTTGCAATATCTCCATAGGTTTGACTGTATCGTTACCAAAACCACGTCTCAAAGGGTAGCTAAGATTCAGTATAATGGAGGCAGTTTGAAATGGCAGACTAAGTAAATGTGTTTTAACTTATAATAGCAGCTTTTAATGAAATCTTAAAACACTTACCTAATTTATAATCATCTCACAGTAGATAATATCACAGTAAATGCGAAGTGTGACTTGGTCGTTTATGTTGACCGAAGAAACTGGAATATACTAGTTTATTCTGACAACTCTGCTAAGAAGCAAATGTGACTTTTTCTTGGGCAGTTTGTATTAAGATTAAAAAAAAACGTACTAAAATAATTAACAAATATATTATTGACGGGCAGGGAGGTCGACGTAGTTTATGAGTCACTTTAGCCGAGTTTTACTCAAAAAATCTTGTAGTAAAAAGTTGTATATGTACAATACTTTTGATTTTCATTTATTGGCACGGTATCTTAGCTTTAAAAAACTTGTTGACTTAGCTTCACGCCTAAAGACTTTTCCCGCATAACTCAAGAAGACTACAACAGACTTGTAAAAGAAAGCAGCTTGAGCAGCCAAGCTGTGTTAACCATAGCTCCACTACATACAGACAAGTCTACAGGGTTCGCACGAGTCCTTAAAGCTGCTAGAATTTGTTGATAAATGAGCAGTGATAGCGTAAAATGATAATTTAAGCATAATTACTGAAGTAAGTATTTGCAGGTAGTAAGAAATTGAAATTCCTCGAAATTTTTAGCTACATCCTTGCAAGTCCTTGAATTTAATTTTTTCATTTTAAATAACTTGCAAGTTTGTCGTACAATGTTGTAGAGCGTCTTGAAATTAAAATGAATCTAGGAAAAAAAAAACTGACGGGGAGAAAAAAGCAGAAGGAAACATTTCCTGGCGAAACGCCATACCCTGCCTGGTGAAATTCGTAAGACAACTGACCTAACCCAACTTATAAAAAAAAGCAACAAAACTATTCCTTCCTTTGGCTTTTTTTTGTTTACTTGAACATTTTAGTAAGATTAGTAAGATGTTATTTGGTATTTGTTATTTTAGTTTTAGTAAGGTGTTATTGTGCTTCATTGGTAAAACTAGGCCGGTGCTTGAATTTTTTTGTGTGATATTGTGCGAATCCCACGCGTTCTGAAAAAGTAAAGTAGATGGTAGTAATCAGGTAATGGAAAGAATGGCTTAACTAGAAAACACGTCAAGCACTCTCCTATTCTAATTTGTCCTTATCGCTGCTTCTAGTTTTGCATTGCGATTAGCAAATTAATTTAGTACTTGACTACAATGACACACCTCTACTGCCAAATGCACCAATTGACAATATGAAGACAAAATATTTTTAAGTAGGACCCTTAAACCAAGGAATCACATATAAAAAAAAAAAAAAAAAAAAGTATTCTGTCCAGCACTTAGTGGTTACAACAAACAAGTAGTAGTTTTTGTAATTAGGCCTAACAATGTTGAAAACATGTTTCTCAGACATAGCTCCATCAAATAATTTATTAGGATTTCTGAGAAACTACGCTTAAATTTCCATCATTTTCATAACTTTTGACCGATTTCATCTTTCAATACACGATTTTAATTGTCTCAACGAGACCTTTTCATTGATCCAAGAGCCAACTCAATAGATTAAATAAAGCATGGAGTAGTTTTTTTTAATGACAACCATTTAATATGTCGTTACATAAAATGGTGTAAAACAAACCCTTCATCCCTTGTCAATTTGTTAGGCCTCTATGCCTGAGAAATACGTTGTTGTTTTTTTTTTGTTTTTTTACTACTTTGCGAGGCCCTAGTGCCGTACTAACAAGTGATCGTTAACGAGACTAAAACAATTTTAAACTGAAATGCAGTACATACAGCTGCACCGACCACTGGATTGGATTGGTTACCCGCATTTGTAATATCAGTTTCGGATCGGTATTAGCAACTTTCGCCGAAATATCAATAATTCGGGAACCGTTCGAAATTATGACATGCAGTTTGTGGCGTTTTGCTCAGGAAATTGATGCTGAGTATCTTCATAGCTAGTTTTTAACTGATAGTTACTACTTTAATTTTTTTTTATTTAATAAGTATTGGACGTTCGACGAAAACTACACCTTTGAAAAAAATTCGAGATTAAATTTCGGGATCCATTTTTTTTAAATGGATCGGGAAAGTTGGGATCGGTGCAGCCTTAGCAGTACATGCAAACAAACTGATAGGTGATCCAGTTCAAACAATTGTGTGTACGCCTATAAAAAAAAAACTAGGCGCACCAAATTCCAAACAACAATTTGACAGAGGTAAATTGTGCATATACCACTGCTATGCTACAAGAACTTGTTAATGTGACAGAAATATAACTTTTTCCAGCTTAGCGTACTACAAAACTATAACCCTGATCTACAATTCTGTAGGTTTATTATTTATACTTAGCACTTATCTCAGTTGTTGTAAACTTATTGCACAAAATAATGAATTAAGTTGTATTGAGCACATCAAAATGAAAAGAACAATGCCTATAGCTTTGGGGCTAAAAAATAATCTAAGCATGGATACTTAATTTGTGAACTTCATCTACTTCATCGCTACTTCATCTACTAAATTCTTGAAAAAGCTGAAAAGGCTAGATGGAGACATTAACTCATTCACCGGTGTAAAAATGTGGTGCCGCAGCACTGCCAAAATGGCTTATTTGATTAGAGCATTTTAGCAGATATAAAAAATTTAATTTTACTAAAAACAATGTTGCCATCCAACCGATACAAAATTTGCCGAAATTTCACTTATGCACGAGTGCAACCACAAGGCACAACTGCACAGAGCATGAGTAAAGCACTGAACCAACTGCATTCACTTAGTTATAAAATGTCCTGAACTCCTGATGAACTCACCTACTAACTAAATGGATGAAATAAATAAAATGAACACTCCCGTTTTAAACACATCGCTGATTTGTTTTTGATAGTAGGAAAAAGGCATTAGAAACACTAATACTACATTATATCCCTCGGAGAGAAACACCAGTTTGTGTGCATTATAATGTTCTGGTCTTGAAAAATGAAACGATCTCAATTGCTTCCAGACAAACATATCTTCTCATTAAGGGATGACAACAACAGAAAGTTAGGAAGAAAGTTTACAAAAATTGTAAAATCGAAATTTACAAAACGAATACAAGACACCATGACAAATCAATCCAGACACTGCTAAAGACAAAACTTCAACACGAGTGGTATTATCCCAAGCCATACCACCAAAATGTAAAAATCTACGTAGGGTGGTAGGAAACGGAACAAAGTTTCACTTTTAATCTCGAGGTTAGAGGATTTAAAGACCAAATATTACAAAAATTTACTTGCCGACGCATTATGATATAAAAAGTTGTTTTTTTTGGAAAGATGTGCTTTTATAAGACCGACACCCTAACAAACAAGCATATCAATTAGTGGGATGTTATAATTAATAATTATGCTCAAGTTCGACCCACCCAAGTGAAAAATTGTTAAGAAGTAACTAGGCTCCATATTTACTTTTGTTAAAAAGTATCCACACTGGATTCTGTACATACCACTAACAGCAGCAGATATTTAGACAACAGTTTTAAATACCTCATATTTACCCTTAGGAAGGCAATAACAGCTTGCGCCAACATCATAACAGTCATGAGTACAAAAGTGTTATCTTTTTCTGTAACGCACTGTTCATCCTGTATCAACGAAGTTACTCTAAATTTATGGTTTTTGTAAAATAATTTCTAGATGGTTTCCCAGAAGGCTTGAAATTTGCACTGTTGAAGAGCTCACGTAGAGTTGGCTAAAACGGCATTATAATATGTCAATGGCGTAAATACAAATTTTTGTGTTGGAATTATGGTTTAGGCAAAAATAAGTTCATGCCCTATAACTTTCTGCATCATCGCATGCGCATAAATTAAATGTTTAACCTTGTGCGGCCTTAGCAAAATCTATTTTGTGGGATACAATAAGGCTTAATCCTTTGCTTTAACATACATACTGTATCCAACTTTGGTGACTCTTGTCCTGCACAATATTCTGAATATGTCAAGTCATTTAATTTGAAATCCAAGACAGGGAATAGCTTTTACTATCAATTGGATAGATATGTAAAGCATGACAGTAGAAATTTTTAGGGTATACAAAATTTGTGCAAGTTCACTTATTATTTTCCTTTCGATAGTGGAAATTATGGGATTTTTCCATGATTTTGCAAAAGCTTACCGATTTTTATGTTTTAATACACCATTTTACCAGTCTTTTTGAGAGCTTTTGAATTCTGCCAATTTCAAATCTACTGCTTAAACAGTTTTCCAAGTTTTTCAACACAAACCACAAATCAGTAAGGCTGTTCTATACCAATACTGGTATACGGTGTCGGGACAGATACCACGGTATCGGTATCCGATTGGAGAGTTCTTATTTCTGCCGATACCTTGGAATAAAACATTTGACTTCAAACTCGTGCAAAATTCATAAGCAGGTGGCCTCAAAATTTCAATTTAGCGTACCACAATTTGCCGCCACATTATATTGCATGGAATTTGTGGTAGCATACCCAAATTTAATCCCGACAGCTATTTTTTAGTTGTCAATGCTAAATCACTGGACAGACTCGAGCTTCGGTATTGCTGTCTCCATGGTATCGGTATCGGAATCAAAAAAGTAGGCATCGAACAGCCATATAACTCGGTCCCAAAGACGACTACGTACAACTACACTTTGTATAGCAATCCCTTGCAGATCTTTTATGTTCAAGATGATTTGAATGTTTGTTTTCCGTTAACTACAAAAAACCACTTCAGAAAAAAATGAATTCATAAAATATAAAGCCTGAGGACCTAACCGGGTCACTTTTGGAAGAAGTCAATGCCAGAGAATCAAACTTTTTTCCGGTAGCCGAATGGATTCTTTTTGATAAAAAGATGCATCTGATGATTTTCACACATGATTAAAAAGAGTAAACGTAGCAAAGTACTTGTTAAAATACAATAACATATTGTACAGAATATTTATAAACTTATGTCTTATGTAGTCCATAATACAGAACAAATTCAGCAAGTAGGAATGATATATGGCATCTCGTCCTATAATGGCAGGGTATGGCTTGTTTTAAGAGCTTTGTACAGAAGGAGCAACAGGCGCAGCTTGGGGAGGAGTCGGGGGCGGCAAACCTCGCATGCGGTAGTAGTCAGTCACCTGCTTTGGGATTTCAGCTAAAACTTCTTTTGCCAACTGAGCAGATGAAGCCTGTACATCAGAAATACCATCCTGGAATAAGTAACCAACAAAATACAATAAAACTACATCAACATAAGCAGTGCACATGAAAACTGACAAAAGCATGCAAATAATACATACCCGTTGAAATTGACGGTATGGCACAAACTGGACAATGTCCCGGGCCACAGGTGTCCCATCTGGTGCCCTTAAGCAACCATCATCTCCATCCAATGTCCTCATATCGGTGAAATCTGCATTGCCAACTCCCACAATGATGATAGACATGGGTAACCGCGAAGCATACACAATTGCTCGTCGGGCTTCACTCATATCGGTTATTACACCATCCGTTAAGATGAGAAGGACAAAGTAATTCTGCAAGGTAGAGAATCCGTTAACTTAATAAGGGTTTACTAAGACAGAGAGCCACACACAATTAGACAGTGCCCAAACGTGTATGACTACAATTCAAAAGAAAAAGCAATATATAAATGTCATACTCAGTTTTTTTTTTACGTACATATTGTATTGATAGTTCATATTACTAAATTACAGCCTTAGACGTTCACCGATGTTGGCATCGTATCGGAAATAGTTCTTTTCTGGCTACATCGGTCATCGGAGCATTGGATCAGTTTTAGGCAGCAGATGTTAAAAAATCGGATATCCACAATTTTATAAAATCATTTTGCAACAGATGAGCCTATATTAACTTCTGGGTGCTAAATTTTAGGCCTACAGAAATTTTTTATTTTATTTATGAAATCCTATTTTTAATTTTATTTGTGAAATCCTCTTAATCATTCTTGACTCCATGAAAAATTTAACTCAGTTTTACTTTACTTTCTTAAACATCGGACCACGAGATATCGGAATAGGATATCGGCCGATGTTTTTTCAACATCATAATCGGTATTTTAGCACATCTTTGTATCCTTATACAGCCTATCTAACACTGGTGAAAAACGGGACAGAAAGCGAATTTGCCAAAGCAAATATATTTAACACTGGTATAAGAACACTTAAGAACACTTAGTATAAGAACATTCTAAATTAATGTGGCTCCTTTTTTATAGGTGTTTAATTACATGCATCACCACCCCTCCCCCCCTCCTCATTATAAAATTACTTCTCCTTTTGTTTTCTAATCTCCACTAAGTATACACTGCACCAACTTACAATACTGAGAGTGATCCAGTTTTAAAATTTTGCCTATACCAGTACCAACACGGATATCGAAAATTTAACCCTTCGCGGGCCACAAACGTCTTTATATTATCCTCACTAAATGTCTCTGTAGAAAGTCATGACGTCCATTTAATTCTCGTGATGCTTTTGTTATCCACTGCATAATTTTAAACGATTTTATTAAGTGGACGATGTCAGTGCTTATACTTATACCACCGGGATGGTTTATTTGTAAACAAATCATTGCATGCAAAGGGTTAATCCTAATTTTTTTATCAATGGTGTAGTTTTCTTCAAAAGTCCAATAATGATTAAAATAAAAAAAACTTTAAAATACTAACTGACAGTTAAAAGACAGCGAGAAAGAAAGTCGATGATTTCCTGAGTAAATTGCCGTAAACCGCATGTCGTGATCTTAACGGTTCCAGTGTTGTCGATGCCAACCTGATACAGAGTCCACAAATATCGGCAACCCATCCAATCCCAGTATCGGTATCGGTGCAGCCTTACTAATTACAATGACATAAGTATATATACATAATATACATTTGCGCGTCCTCAATCCCCCCCCCCCCCCATGTGAAGAGCGCTTCAATGTGTTTACCTTACCTAGTTTTACGCTAATCTTTTAATACCCTTAGTAAGGCTGTTAGATACCGAATACTGGTATCGGAACAGATACTTCGAGATCGGATCGGAGAATTTGACTTTAAACTCTCGCGAAATTCATGAGCAGGTGGCCTCAAAATTTCAATCTAGCATACCACAATTTGCCACTAAGTTATAGTGTATGGAATTCATGCAGTGTAGCCAAATTTAATCCTGATTGCTAATTTATTAGATGTCGGTGTTGCTGTCCCCATGGTATCGATATCGGATTGTCGGATACTGATGGTATCGGAATCAAAAAAGTGTGTATTGGACAGCCTTAACCCTTAGTCTTTACGCCCCTTCCATGATCAGAACAAATAGTCTTCAATTTTCTAACTCCTGACAAGGCATCGCGGGAGCATTATACAGGCAGGCAGTATTCTGGGGCTTTCTATGTAGTATGGGCTTGACCGTAATGTATTTGAATTCATTACTTGTCTCCCAAGATTACTGGTAAACAACCACAATTCCTGATGCAACCACACAATGTTTTTATGACCGATTCGGCTTAGTGTAGGCTTTCCCCACGTTATCACAACGATCAATATACTGTATCATACATACCGAAGCTGTAGGTTCTTGATGTGCATTTTCCGCAAACCGAGCAACGTGGTAAAGAATAGGCGCAATATTAGTTGGGCCGTAAAGTTGAACACGAGGTAGACATTGCTGGTAAGCATCTATGACACCTTGAATGCCTACAAGAAAAAATCCTAACTATTACACATATCTCAAGGAGAGGCAAACTATGAACGGGTAACATAACAGTTTAAACAAGTAATAACTACTTGGGTAAATTTTCTAAAAGCTACAGTAATGTAATGTAAATCCAAATTAAGCAAATGAAGAAGTCCCCCATATTTATGGACCAAGGTAAAACACAATAGTGTCTCGTTTCTGATAGCATTGCCCCGGAGTCAAGAAATCACTAAATCAGCTGCAACATTCTTTTATATGATTTGGGATTGGTGAACTTTTATGCTGCAGTAACAGTAGTTCTGCTTTTGAGGCAAACACCGTAGTTTTCCCCATTTGAAAGGAGAAAAAATTTGAGGAATGCAGCGGATACTTTAACAGACGACACAAAAAACCAGATGTGCATGACAAGAACCCGAAGTAATAACATGAACCTGAAGTAATGAATCCGAAGTAAAAATGGTGAGTCTACCATAGAACTTGTTCTCAGAGAAGAATCAGACGAAACTGTTAACAAAGTGGGATGTCCCTTTTCTTTTGGTACTTTGATCTTCATTTGCATCAAATTTTCTCCTTAATTTATGCAATTTTTACGTCACTTCTGGTCGCCTCTCGCTCTACTCTCTCGTGCTGCCGTTCAAAAGCTCATTATGAAATTCCCTATACTTTTCCGGTTTTCCAGACCAATACTTCCACTTTTCCCTGATTTGTTTTGGTCAATGGAAGAGGTGCAGTACACGACTTAAAAATGTTTTTCACATTTCACTCTTCACTGAAATTGCAATAACTATATGATATTGATTTGCTAAATGAAAAATTGCACTCCCCTAACTGGTAAAGAGTGGAAAAGCCCATAATCTGAACAAAACTAGAAACGCACCGTGCACGTAACATCCCACATTACTTAGGCCTAAGGAGTTTTTGCTTTATCGAAATAGAACAAAAAGAATATGAAGTTTTAACTGAATTAAACTGAAGGTTTTAGATTTAAACACCTAAATCCGAATTAGCTATTCTTTATAGGTAAAAGAGACTTTCCGGAAAATGTTTAAATTCCCTGACTTTTAGTATATATTAATCAAATTCCCTGAATTTTTTCGGTATTCCAGGTAGAATGCCACCCTGCATACCACTGTCTTTTGCAGCTGGCCCGAAACGCTCGTGCCAGGGAGTTGGG
>JAHWFP010242251.1:59361-75343 GCA_023313725.1 Lithobius niger
ATAAAAATAACACGGTTTCGTCGGCTTCTACTCTGAGAACTTCCGATTCTCCTGCAAGAACAAGTTCTCTGGTAGAATCATCATTTCTCCTTCGTAAATTACTCCCCACTGTGTTACAAAGTGGGATAGATTCCAAAATGTAGCGTGAGCCAGCCAACCCACCTGCAGCTACGCAGGCCTTTGGACTGCATATTCCGCACCTGTCCAGCCAACTCTTTGTTGAGCCCCAAACCAGGCTTACTGGCCCATGTCACAAAGTGTGGCCCCTACAGCAAACTCTGGACCACGGGTGGAACGTGACCCGGACGACGCTCTGTCAGGAACCCCACAGATGTTAAGGTATCCCAAACTATCCGCCAAAGCACGCAGAGACACAACTAAGCTATTCTGAAAAGTTTCAACCACTTCGACTATTGTCAGAGCCCCTGGTGTAACGGATCAGGACGCCTACTCCAGTAGCCAATAACTTTGCACGCCAATGCCCTGCGGCGTGGTCCCCAACCGCCGTCAGACTCAGACGTTGGTAATACCAGCATTGCATAGGTCCCGAACAACAAGCTGCCCCAATACTCCCAATCCACATGGGAACAAGAAGCAAACGGCCGTTCCGGGTACCTCTAATGTGTAGCCAAGCGAACATGACGATACACACCACTGTCACCAGTAGGCTAAATAGGTGTCGCAGCCCACGATAGACATAACCAGGTTTTGCAACCTGCAAACCTCACATTGCAAATCCAACCGCTTGTCCGTTGGCAGCACCAATCGCCCAAAACGAAGGCAATTCCAATTTTCCCCAAATAATCAAACTGTTGCGAGGGTCAAAAACCCATCCAATCCATACTCTTGGGGCGAAAACACAACATCGCTAACTGCCCCAAAAGTTTTAGACGGTAAAACACCAAAATATGTGAACTAACAGTATAAGGCACAGAAGATAGAAACCCCTCCGAAACTAACTCACCAAGATAATTTTGAATACCAATAAATCGGTCGACTAGTAGTTTTACTTTGGTTAAAGTTCATGTGAGTATTCGTCACCAAGATACACCCCCATGTCACAGGTAGCGACGAACTACTCCCAGAGATTTCTCTTTCTATAAACTATAAGGCGCTAACGCCGCAACTACCAAAGGCCACAACACGAAACTATTAATTTTCCCTGCCAGGAACAAAGTAAAAGAGAAAACATTAAAACCCTGCGTGCCAATCTCCAATGGCCTACGCCAGGCCGACCTTGGCCATCCAGTAACTCCGTTAAAGATTTCTCACTACGATTGAAAACGTATCCAAGCGACACTGTGTAACCTATGCAAATCGTTACTCTTTTTCAATTCGAGCATCACACAAAACTGCGCCAACCAGCCACGAAATCGCAATACAAAACTTAACCGAATCATAGGACAATTATCGACAATACACAATGAATGTATATCACACCACATCGCACTTGCTGAAGGCTACCGTCATCCGTGTATCAAACTTCGGCTTTGCCTAGACGAATCGAACCGGCAGCGTCGACAGCGTCGGCAGCGTACCACATATCGTCTGCCAAGCGTACTCCAACTCACAACCTTGTAAGAAATTTTGCCATACAATGCCTGTTAGTTGGAACCAACAGTAGATGAATCGCTTCATCCAAACACAAACCATATTTTCGCTAAGTCGTAGACCTATTTTCAACAACAATTTGGCCCAGAACAACATGCACAGTACGACCGGACCGCGCCACATAGACATGACGCCATATTGTGTCATATTACGCCGAAGGGGAAAACACACTCTCGTAGAGTAATTACTTAATAATCTTAGCTCTGACTATGCCATTCCCGGATAATACTCCGCATAGCACATATCCTTCGGAATTCTTTCAATTTGCTCTGGTAAATTTAGCACTGCATTTCCACATAAGAGTTCGTGCCCTATAAATCCACCATCTTCGCCATTACGCCGGATGCCAACAAAGTCCGATATTACGGTTTAGCTCACGCACGCCTGGTGCCCATGGCAATGATTTGCCATCTGTGCTTCCACACGTTTTCGTAATTGGGCGCCACCTCCGATTCGGTGACTGTACAGATGCATGTCTCATACGTAGGCCACTATTATCACACCAGGGGAGCCACCGTCTCTGCCACAGCCTGTCGGGTGGACCGGCCCCAAAAAGGCCTTGCCAAAAAACTACTCATTTTCTCACCGGAGTTTCGCAAATTCTTCCGAGGCCGGCCCCGCATGTCGTTCTACTCCAAGAGTAACTTGCATGGCCTCCCTAATCAATCCAGGCATCGCCATAATCTGTCAAATGAGCCACAGAATCGCCGGTATCCCGGTACACGGCCGCGTTAGGCTTAATTTCACTGAAACATTCTCCAGTCTATTACTCACGAAATTCCTCGTATTTTCGTGACAACAGATTTCGATCATCCAAACATCCACCACAGTCACTTGGTAATTCGCAGAAACCAAAAACCAAATACTGCCTTCAAATCAAACCATGACCTCTTCGGCCACGGCATGGTATGGCAGCGTGAGGGAGTAGAGACAGAGGCGACCGGAATTTACGTAAAAATTGCATAAAATTAAGGAGATAATTTGATACAAAAGAGGAAGATCAAACTGCCGAAAGCAAAAGGTTCATCCCACTTTGCAACACAGTGAGAAGGATTTTATGAAGAAGTAAAATTATACAATAAAAACAGTGCCGATTTTGAGAGCTTTAAATCTCACCAATGACATCCATTACCAACATGTTAGACCACAGCACCAGCTGCTTATGCTACCAAACAAAATACTATCGCCACAAATTATTACAAAAGAGCAAGCCAAATAAAAGTCTTTAAATCAGTTATCGAAAGTTAATAAATTTGTTCACCAATCCTTACCATTACAGAATGGATTAGAAGGGTTAAAATTTAACGCAAATTCGTGCATCACTTCAGTTCCGGGTGGAATTCGAGCCCCAAAGCCCAAAGCAGGGAAAAGTTTGTCACTAAAAGAGAAAGAAAACAGTAAACAACAGCCATCCTAAAAGGTTAGTACAGTACTTTACAACCAGTTTTAGAACAATGAATAAATCCACCTGTCGTAATCTTGAATTATTATTCCTACTGCAGAAATTGCTTGCATGTATTCATTTGGTTTATACATGTCGTAGTGATGAAGCGAATTAGGGTTTCGAGGATCACCATTGGACGCAGTGAAATCTATACCAACCTACATTACAACAAAGACGAAAACATTCAGATTACCGATGCAGCTGTGTATTTACTTATTATTTTGGCATTTAAAAAAAGACCCACCGTAAAGTTCATCTGACATCCTCCGAATATGTAATCCAAGAATGTAAATTCTTTTATTATCTGCGAAAAAAATAAAAGAAATTTTGTATTACACAAAATCGACGATTTACAAACAGAAGATTGTGCTTAGCATTTCTAGAACCCAGAAATTAAATACATCATCCTAAAATTATTTTACGTAAATCCGTTTACTGTGATAAGTAACGTAACCAGAGTTAGTTAGTGATTAATACCCTACTTCTGCAGCCAAGTGGGGCATTACGAGGGGCTGAGAATCACCAAAAGCATTACAGTAATTCCTATTTATCAAGTGTCGTGTTGCAATGTATGGCCATAACTGATTTGACATACTTTTGCCTTTTCATACTGCATTTGGCCATTTTCATTGCCACATTCAAAAGAGGAACAAGGCTTGTGGCTGGGTTCATTCATGTTGGGTTGAGTGCAAATGTAACAATACCACAGGGTGATTTTTATCCACCGTAAATCGTGTCTTAAACATGCCCTCCCCCAACAAAAATTCTTCAAGGTATAACTCGTGAATAAATCGTAATTTTCCTGCTGCAAAATAACCAAAAAACTTCAAGCATTTAACGAAATCAATTTTTTATCTAACGGGGACTAACTATTGTTAACACCTGTGCAAGTTTGCGACGCCATATTTCAGAAGTTGATGTGAAGTTGCATCACTTTCCGTGCAGGATACAGTAATTTAACAAGTTCAAAACCGGACAAACTTCAGCAAGCCAAAAAGCAGAAATTACTGCTTGTACGGGGCCATTCTACTGAATGTTAGACACCGACATTTTTGGCCAATTCATGGCGGTTGATCACTTAAAATCAAGCTGCTATCACCCATAGGGAATGGGATCTCCAGACCGACGGTTTCGTCCCTTGTTTGGGCTCGTCAGTAGAGAATACTCTTTGGATAAGAGCATAGGTAAATTAACAATTACAAAATCGAACCAGCTTCAACAGGCTCTATCAGTTTTATACAGCTTGCAACTTCATCGACAGCTCTCGGCATGACCCTCTGTATGCGTCGGGCCCACTCTTCCAATACCTGAGTGTCTCGGACAAAGTCTTCTGGAAGCAAAACCTGATCCTTGGATTTGAAGCACCTTGCGTATTTATAATGGTAGCTCCATTTTTTAGATGTCGCTGCATGGCCAGGGATTCCAGCCCTCTTAAATGTCGATCATATGGGACATTTGAAATCAGCAGTGTTGATGATCATCCAATTTCAATGGGAAGCAATGCTGTTTTTCGTGACATCCTTCTTTGTATCTGCCATGTGTTGTTAAACTCTTATTTTAACTCCCACTTGTCTGTCTCTGATGTAAACAGCACCGCATCCATCACATGGATGTACAATATTTCACGTGTATTTGGGGCCTTGGCCAAAGTGGTCCTGTCTTCCTCATTCCACTCTTTGTTTTTTCAGCAATTAATCTTTGAGGTTTACTCCATATTTAAGGTACTGTAGGTGTTAAAAGCTTTTTCTATCAGCACTTGTGTCACTTTTTTGCTAATTTCTTTGAGGTGGGGAGACTAACTTTGACTGGTTTGCTTCTTTTCTTTCACCCTCAGTTTTCCTTCGCCTCACAGGAATAAGCAAAAAAGTGGCAGAGTGCTGAAATAAAACGGTTTTAACATCTACCCATCCTTTCTAATGTCAATCTAGTAGCCTTTGCCACTTGGCCAGTAGACCTTAGAAAGCACTCGCCATTTCACAATTTCTACAATTAATACATTTTGCATGATGCATGGTTTCTCTAATTTATGCATTAACAAAAATTTACAATTTTCTTTAGCTCCAGTATTAATGCACAAAAAGCAAATGTGAGCATAACACCGCAACCGTTCGTGTCTAACTTATACGGTTCTGAAATATCCCTCTTTCAGTAGCATTCTCTGTAGCTAACTATTCAATATTTTTGGCGAGTAAGGCGAAATCCCAAGTTGCAAACTCGTGATTTTCATTCGCCAAATGGCGAGTGGCAACGAATATTGGAGAGGGTTTTCAAATACTGTATCTGAAAAATGGCGGAAACTTAAAGATGAACTGGTGAAAATATGTGAGAGAGATGAACAAGGAAGACAGGTGCATTTTGCCCAAGATCCCAAATACACGTGAAGGAGTGTACAGAGTCCCATATGATGGGGGCCATGCAGTTTACATCAGAGAAACAAGAGTGGGCGTTAGAACAAGAGTTAAACAACATACGGCAAATACGAAGAATGACGTCAAGATAAACAGCATTGCATCCCATCACATGGAGACGAAGCATGAAATTGGATAGAGCAGAACATCAACTAAAGATCAGTGATCACGCCCGCGATTTTCAAAAACAAGACGACCGACAAAAGCAGTTGAGTGTCCAGAACGCAGGAAGCCTAATGAAGATAGTCGGCATTTGAACACATAACAACTAGTGTTTAAATGACTATCGAAAATTAGCACCAACGTAAATTGTTTGTGAATCAATATTGAAGCTCGAGTATTTTCATAAATCATTAGCAGAATATCAACACTGCTGAAATTAAACATACCATATGATCGACATTTAAGGTGACTTGAATCCCTGACCATCCAGCAACATGTAAAAGATGGAGCCACCCTGATGAATACGCAAGGTGCTTCAAATCTACAGCTCTTCAGATCTACTGCTGCGAAAAGACTTTTCTAAGAGACACTCACGGTGCTGGGAGAGTGGGCCCGACGCATACAGTTGGCCACAACGAGAGCCGTATTCAAATCACAATTCTCAAAATGATGTAGTTGCAAGCGCTAAAACTTTTAGTGCATCAAAGGCAGACGAAAATACTGTCTGTCAAAAATTCGCATGAATCTGTTGAGCATTCCAGTTGTCGGAAATTGTCCCATCAAGTTTTTCTGAACTGACATTTTATCAATATGAGCTTTCAGACTAAAAACCGCTACAATATTTCTACCATGAATCCACATCACGTATGTGAATGATCGTGTAATCGCCACCTTTCACTCTCTGGCCAGAGGTAGGGTTAGAAAATGGGTTATGCCCAACGCCCAAAATAACTATACACGTCCATGAAGTTTTAGTATGCGATTTACGTAAATGCCACTATTTAAAAGGATTTCAATAAGTGGGACAGTGGTAAAGCCTCACAGTTTTAAAAGCACAGCAATAAATAACATATTTTTGCACTTATAACAATGCTAAAAATTTTTTTTAAATATAACAATGATAGGTTGGCTTAATTTATTAGACAGAGTATTAAACAATAAAAAGGAAAAAATACGCTGCCAAACCAAATTTTATGTTACTCTCTTACAACAATGGAATTCTTTAGGCTTTTGATCCAGCAATACGGACCATGGACTAAATTACAAAGTTTCACTGTACGTAAATCTACTTCATTTCGTCCGTAACAAACCTTGCAAGCTGTAAGTATAATTTTCCCTGAATTCTTATATGATGCTCCTTTCTTGGCTTTCTTTTTAGGATTGATGCAATCCCACTCAACCTAAAAGTAACATAGAAAATTGTAGAATATTTTTTTTACTGCATTACGCATATATTTCAGGGTTATCACTATGAGCGCTACTTACAGGGCGGTCTACAGCCTGCATTAATTCACCAACTGTGGTAACAAATTCGCCAATAAAATCGTGACCACCATCATTGTCGTAATCGTAACAGTCAATCTACATTAAAAAAATAGCAAATACAATACATTATTAAGTTAGTGGCGTAACAATACCTTTACCCTGAACTTCAAAATAAATGGTACACAATGTCATATTATCATTCAGGAAACCTATCTGTTTTATTTTTACTTTTTGCTCTGGATTTAACATACAAGTGGATTCTTCTTCAAAGGATAAATAAGACTACATGTTTTCCATTTCAAAAATCACCATACAAAGAGAAGACGGAAGACAGCGGCGAGTTACCTATTACTATCACCAACAAAGAATGGGAGAAAATCTTTTAGTTGTGCATTTCCTGTTTCACTTGAAACATTCCAAAAACCAGTGAATTTCATTTTGCCGTGTTTTATGCGCCATGGCAAGAGTTATAAAAATATGCTCATTCCACTGAACTACTCCATGTCAGCTGAAAGCGCTTAAAAAATATCCCAAAAGGAACACAATGGAAAACTTGGGGTGGGGGGAGTGGTGGCGACGACACAGTAAGGTGGTAATCCACTTATATAAGAGGCCAGATTGAAGGGTTTTGGTTCAAGGCAGCTTGAGAGAGAAAATGTTCATTTCAAACCCTAAGCTCCAACTGATTTGGCCTACATGTACCTCAGCTTACATATGTGCGGATCTAAGAGGAACACGAATGTGCTGCTCTGTATGCCGACTTATTATGCCATGGTGAGCATCAAGGGGCTTACAGGCAGGAGTGGAGGTGAACGAATCATATGGGGATGCCCACTCCATAGCCAGCCTGTAATAATCATGCAATAATGTTGTACTCTGCATACCACTAAAAACATTATTAATAGAACTACTGTGAAATTTAATTCACAGTACTCTGCATACCAAAATTGCACCCTTGGATAGACCACAATGGCAAAATTTGAAATAATAGCCGTCAGTACTGAGGAAAATGCCTTACCTTCAGGGGAGTTGATGGATCACCGGAACAAACACGGCTGCCCGGTAACATAAATGTTCTCCAAGAAGGATTTAATGTATTTTTGATGACCTGAAAGTAAAAGGTATTGAAGATCACGAAACAGATATCCATAACGGCTTTCGTATTTGAACCTTCTACATGCTACTGCTTACTCAACAATTTGCAAAACAATGAGCAACACAAGACTTTCTGTGCTACACAAGAGTATACTTACTTCCGTTCTATGAATTAGAATTCCAGAACCATTAGGTGCTCGACGAAAGATTTCCAGGTATGGGTCAGATTTGCCAAAAAAGTCCTAGAAAGTGTACATACAATTACATAATGCAAACACGTGACGCATACAAATAAATAAGTAGACATTCTCAAAACTAAGCTAAGAAATGCAGGCCTCTCTTTAGCATTTTCTTCTCGAGTGCTAAATGGTGCTCTCCTAAGAAACTACTTGGGAGCCTTTCTCACTAAAGGTGAAATATAGGGCAGGTAACAGTTCCAAGCTTCCCTGTATTTAATGACAACAAAAGACAACCGTCTTTACCCAAAGGCAAAATAAAAGTGACTTTTTTTAGTGCTTGTGCATTCATTTATGACACAAATATAAGGGTTTCAGCAGGTGAAAATAAATGATAAGCTTATACATGCATCCTACTGTAAAAAATGAAGACGCTTTGTGTGTTAACAAATGCTGGGTTGGGTTTGGTGGCTAGGCGCTGGAAACGCCAAGTATGGTTTTAAGGAGTTCGATCTCTCCCTCCCCCGTTTTTTGTTTAACTCTTAGGCGTCCCTCTTACATCCCAACCTTTCTGGTATACTAGATACCAAGATAGAGTAGGTTTTTTCAGCCATAGTACAAAATACCAAAAAGGAACGCCACAAAAACACTATTCTTGTACTGTAGTGAATTTTCTACGCTCCCTTTCTTTTACTTCAGTTTTCATTAACGTTTCCCACATCATGATGCCTATGTAAAAAGGCAGAATAACTAATTCAACAAAGAGTCGAGTACTAGGATTTTTTTTTTGCGTCCTAGGCAAGAGTATGCGTAATCAAATCATGTCACCGATCTATGTAGCAGGCATCCAGCATTACATTATAACTGGAGCAGAAGGGGTTTAATTTTGTAAATTTTAAATTTAGGGAAGAGCCTACTGAAATAACTTTTTCAAGCTGAGCACAGTTTGTTAGTTATTTCGAGCCACGAAGACGACGAAAGGTTGTTTAAATCAGTGTGGCTGGTCAATCACTGTCAGGAGTGATTATTTTAGTATGCGTGTCTGGAGTGATTATTTTAGTATGCTGCGCCGAGTAACACGCAACTGAAACTGACACCGCAATGACCCACACACAGACAAATCAGTACAGCCAAAGCTATACTAAAATGCACCCTCCTAGATAACCTGGCATCTCTTGGTGTAGTACACTATATACGCTCTTGCATTTATGGGGACAAATGAAGGATGTTCGCGGTGTTACACCTCACATCGGCCAAAAGTCAAAAAGACGATGCTGGACGACAAAGGATGCACTTATCAATAACAAGGAGGAGCCAGTCCACAGGTGAGAACTACGTGGCTAGCATTTATCATCAGTTTACGCCTTATTACGCCTTGTATATGTCCCGTTTCTCTTTATTTTAGAGTCAATCAATCAGATCAGAACCATTCTGGGTCTGATCTAACAGATAGGCAAAGGAACACCGGATGCTTGGCCATGCCCAAGTTGCCAGGGCGACAATTGCCACTCCGGAACCACCCGTGGACATGTGACAGCCCAACTAGTGGCAGTGCAGTCACAAGGGAAGCCATTACGCAGATTGGACCCTATATCTTGGTGGGACATTTCTCATCAGGAACCACAAGAAGGGTACCGGTACTCTCGTTAGTCTCAACATGGATGCAGAGTTAGGACCCGCTTAAGAACATCAAAATTACTCCCACAGGCACTTTAATTATCAGACTCCCCACCTCCCCCACAATCTCCAAAGTATAAATGCATTCCTACTGTAAAGCATGAATATGTGTCCCAAACACAAACCAATTACAAGACATTTATTTTTTTTGGTTTGCAATTGTTGATTCTATCAACTTTTCACATCTGCTCTACTATAAAGTTCAGTAAAACAACTCCATGGAAAGACACAAAGCGTAAGGGGAGTGTGATGGGATGTATAGCTTTCACCATACTGCTGAAAATCATGTATTATACATCCAAGGGCTTACACGGATAATTTAGCAAAAATCAGAAGGGGAGTAAATAAAGCATAGTTCATTTTCTAACCTTACTTCTTTTCTCGAAAGAAACGCGGCGACTACCCAGAGCGCGAATTTAGGAAAATCTCGTACCAGGCACTGGTCTGGCGACTATTTAAAAATGCCGGACCTCCAGAAAATTTACCGTCCAAAATTAAATTGATTTTTTTTCTCTTGCATTTTATTTCTGATCTGCAATTCTAATACACAATGGTTTAAAGTAGCGGATCCAGTTGAAATTTTGGGGGAGGGGTTCACAAACCAGCTAAGTGTTGAAAAACCATCTATCAGTTCCAGATCCATCCCCAGATGTTTAAAGTGGTGGTGGTGGGGGGGGGGGGGGACCTCCAGTGTCCAAAACACCTTAGGTTGACAAATTTTAAACCATTCAAAAAGTTTTCTGGTTTCTGCAAAAACCCGGTGTTTCATTCCTTTATTTTTAAGGAATAAACCATTTTATATTTAGTTTCACTGAAAAAAAAGCGTAGACCTGTACAACTTCTATATTTGCTGTGCATCAATTGGTGGTCTGAATTTGGAATGACTAAATAAATAATTGTTCGTAAAATAGCAGACTTTGGCTGGCTTTCCTGCACTACATTTATTAAAAAAAAAAAACATTACGGCAATGGTCCGCAGCAAAGCCCACACGTAAACTTATACATACGACGAGTTTGTGCAGTAGTAATTTATACATTACTGTGGGGGAAGAAACCAACCTGCTTCCTTTCCCTAATTTCAGTTATATTTACACTTTTATTTAACAAAATACCTACCTTAAACTAACACTCATCTGACAAATCTGTTAGAACCAGAAGCACTATCATAAAAAAGAAAAAAAATCGAGCCTCGTTGGCTTTTTCGTCGGCGTTGCCATAGCTAGATTGAAATGCAGCAGACACAGCCAGCTAACCCAGCAGTCACTTTAGACATTGTGAAGCGAATGATGCTTTGATGCCCGACAAATGATGACGTTACTACTTGTTTACGGATGTGTATGATCTCAAGTCAGCTGGTCATTGCAATCTCTTGCTTTTGTGCAGCTTTTCATTAATAATTACAGCAAATAATAATACAGTTCGTTAAAATTAGGATTAAAAATCTAACTTTTTTTTTTATTTAATGCCGGTGTCTTATTTGGGAATTTTCTGCCCGCCGGTAAATTTTCGAAACTGCCGGGCCTCCAAAATAATTACCGGCAATGTCCAGAAGTTGGTGTGGATTACTCTATCCGACGGAAAGTGAACTGTACAACTTCAAAGTTCAAACAGATTTCCGGAAAATGGCATTAGATAAATACTTAATTTCATTAATTTCAGTGCATTAATGGTCTTCACAAGCAACTAACAACTCCAGGAGAAACATATTTCTCTCCTAACGAAACTACCTCGTATTTTGAAACCTAAATTTAGGTAAAAATACTATTAGCACTTACTTTTTTATCGAGGCCTCGTCCAATGAAGGTCAGATGCAAATTGTCCCGAGACGCGTTGACTTCCTCGGCGTTTAACTGTAAAATAACAATTCATTTTTAAGACTCTAAATGGTGAATCCCAAATGGCGTTGGTTTGAATGAAAAGTTTCAAACTTGCATATAAAACTCGTTGGCCTTTTTGCTCAGGTCAACTCCCCCAACGAAAAAAAGCAAGCTGAAATTTGTAAGGCCACTAAAAATTAAGTGGTTCTCGAGAGCACATGCATGGATTTTTTCTTAGCGCATGAACCGTTTTTTATGACACTGCCTAAAAAAAGTACCAATCACGCATCATCGCTTTCACCAAACAATACCTCGAGCCGATGACCACATGAGCTCTTTGCTCCATTTACATGATCGCCTAGGAAGGAATGTAAGGATTGTACAGAGGCATGTCACAATAAAATCTTGGATCTAAAGAATGACGTTTATCAATTGTGCAACTTTTGAACGCTGATTCTGGCATTAAAACATAGATATTGTAGTCGACTACAAAATGTAAGTTACAGCTGGTTTAGTTTTCTTTGGTAAAAAAAAAAAAGCCATCGCCCGCATCTGAAAAAGCACGAATAAAACGTAAAAAAAAAACCACAACTCGCTCGCATCACATCACTTTTTTTCAGTACCACTCTTGAGAACCACTTAATTAATTTTTAGCGGCATAATAAGACTAAACCACATACGGGTCAAAGAAAGGTAAGGCCATGAAAAAAAAATTGTTTGGTTTACGGGCAAGGTTGAAAATTGAAACACCAGGCAACCAGGCATTTTATTTTATTTTTTATTTAACTGCTCACATTTCTCTGTCATGTACCCAGCTAAAAGAGTATGCAGGCAGCCTAAAAAAGTATAATATTCTGCTAATATGGTATTTACGTTGTTTAATATTAAAAATATTTTCAAGTTTTTGCCAAATAACTTCTTAGTGGTTTGTGTTAGAGGCTTGAAATTAACACCATTGGAAAGCTCGTTTCGAGCCGATTAAAATGGTATACTGGAACAAAATTTGGCGAAAATTTGAATTTTAGCAGGTGGACCAAGATTGAGATAAAAAAAATTTTGACCCACGATAATTTAAGGCATATCCGCACGCGGCTGTAAACCAAACAATTAACTTTGCATGGCCTAAAATGGTCAGGATTTGTGTGCACAAAGTATTCAAACTCGTAAATTCAAATGAAGTAGTTCTGATTAACCATGCCAACATACAGAACTAAGGACATGCAATTTCTACCATTTTGCAAAATCTGTAAAAAAATCGTGCAATATTTTACTAAAAGGTTGCATGAAAATTATTCTAGCAGAGGTAGGTACACAATCACTAACTGTAGCAAAACCACCCACTGAATTTTCGTAAAATTTGGTAGATACTGCAAAAGTCACAAATTGAAAATATTTGCACAAAATCAAGTGTAAATTGGGTTGTTCGAACATGAAACCAAAAAAGTTGCATTAATTTTAATGAAAACCAAGCCAGCGTAATCGAAAAAAAACTACCACCGGAAGGTTGTCTGACATGGGCAGTTGTCGTTGTTGTCTGACATGGGCAGTCAGTCACTATCATGGTGCCGTTAGTAAATTTGGTGGCAATCATCATGTTGTGCACCCTTATTTTTGTTCTTTGTTGACTTTTTGTTATCATACATTTGTTAACATATGAAATAATGGGATCCCATCATCAAATTCATACCAGAAAATTGTACCGAAATCCAGCAAAACTATACTTTCATTGCAACAAGACGCACTGCAAAATTGGCGCTAGTATTGCAGCAGAAATTACCCGTCTTACACAGAAGAACTCTAAATACAGTATTAAAGAGACACTCCTTTTTCCTAGATACCACCCATTTAATTTCCACATAACTTCATCAACAGACCATGCTTTGCATGTTGAGAGCTCAATACTTGTTTGGATGCGTAAAACAAGGAAAACTGTCCCTGTAAGTAGCACTGCATATGACGAAACGAAGGCACTTCACTGTTTAGTGTTTATACAAAGCTCACAGCAATTACCGTTATAGTTCCTAGTCCAGCTTTGGCTCCATTCCGTAGAACCAATGGTAATGTCAAGGGTGTTCTCGCCACAACCTGTAAACAAAAGAGGAGTCTTTCCATATCACATGACAAAAATTACACCTTCAAAATGAAAATGTCCAAAATTAAGATACCAGTATTGACATTTTACCATGCTGGTATTTTCCATGGGCTTGCACACAACCAGCTCCCTCTGGTCTGCTTAGGTCTCATTGAAATTTAAAAATGTCACATCGCTTACTTTGAAAATTCGAGCCCAGGTTTATGTTTTTATTTCGCTTAGATTTCAAAGTAAAGGATATTTACCGTTCCAATATCCTTGCAAATTTTCGACAGTCAGGTTTTTCTGGAGTTGGAGGGGCTCAGAACGACTGTCTTCATCATGTCAGACGAACGAAAGCAGACGAAGGATCACGACGAAGTAAGCGGTGATTTGGTAGCCTGATGAACACAGTCGTTCTGAGCCCCTCCAACTCCAGAAAAACATGACGGTCGAAAATTTGCAACGATATTGGAACAGTACATATCCTTTACTTTGAAATCTAAGCGTAAAAAAAACATAAACACGTCTCATTGAAATATGTATGGTAGTTATTTTTACGGCTCAGTAGCTTGCATAAGTTCATCTTAATTAAATAAAGGCCAGTAACTAGAGTTGGGGAAAAGCAGTTATTTGCCTAAAAGTTTATTAAAAGTGTCAAATTTATCATTTAAACTGTCCCCAACAAAAAATACCCATCTTTCGCTAAATATGTTAACGATAAAATAAAAACACCTAAAAAAATCACTGCAAGAAGCACATACAAGCAAGACTTACAACTTTAAAAACTCCATAAATCTAAGTGGTATGAAATGAAGTTTTGACACTGCGTTGTCAGCTCGACTTAAAGAACAATAATTGTTAATAATGCCTTCCCTCCGAGATGATTTTGAGAAGTAAGTTCATTATTATACGGACTTTACGAGTTGCCACATGTTGAGCGAGGAGTTCTGAGGCTTAGCTGGTTCCGACAGGCTACCCCGTGCACGTCTTTTTTTACGGTAGCTGCCTGACGTAAGGACAGAAGCGAAACGAATGCAAAAAGTTGGAGGGGGGGGGGGGGCGGAGATGTGCCAACTTTTTCCTGGACAGCTAGGGGGTCTGGGGGAACGCTGTTAGCTTCCCCCAGTGGAGTGCGGACCCATTTTTTGTCATTTTAAGTAAGCTGTCACCACAGTCGTAAACTTTAAAAATAAGTTTTTGCATAAAAAATGGAATTAATATACTTTTCAACTGCTACGGGTATCTCGAAAATCATGTTTACAATTCAGTTAGTTCTATACAAAGTTATTTTACGCAAGCTCAACCAATAAGTCTAAACAATCATAGGAAACATTTATTGGCAGATTACACTTTTGCAGATAAAAGGAAGTAAAATGACACCAAGTTACATCATTCGTGGCATTAAAAAACCACTAGATTAAGGATTTCACTAACAAAACCAAAAATTTCTGTAGGCCTAAAATTTAGCTAATCTGTCACGCAATAACTTAAATTGTGGATTACCTGTTTTAACATATGCTGCTTAAAACCGATATCGAAACTGTACTTCGATAGCAGGTGTCGGCAAAAACAGGTAATTTCCTACATCCAATGCCAACTTCAGTGCATCTCTACCGTAACCTTCTCGAATGTCAGTCTAGGAGCAGTCGCCACTTGGCTGGTAAACTCTAGAAAGCATTCCCCTTTCCTAGTTTCTACTCGCCACATAGCCAAAACATCGTCACAAATCAGACAAGTTTTCAGAAAAAAATAAAAAGTGAAGCCTTTTCTATCTTCAATTCTTTACGCATTTTTATCCAAAATCTTGTTTTAGTCCACTTGTAAGTTAAAAGCACAGTTACTAACAAAAAATTCAACTCAAATAAAAGTGTAATTCTTTGTTTGGCATGTAAATTATATTATCCAAATTGGTCTAAATTAGACCGGTAAAAAAAAGTTCTACTTAACTGCACGTGATTTTTCAAATAAAAATTTATACTATATTGCCATGACAACATTACTTACGCACGGAGGAAAATACGCAATATTCCAGACATGCAGGAACGATTTAACAATTCTTGGCGAATTTTCGATAGTCAATTTGCTGTGGATGGAAAAACCTAGCCGACTATCATCTTCAGGCACTATCATATTATCATCTTCACATCCACAGCAAACTGACTATCAAAAATTAGCCAAGAATTGTTAAATCGTTTTTGCCTGTCTGGAATATTGCGTATTTTCCTCCGTGCGTAAGTAATGTCGTCTGCTAC
>JAHWFP010242252.1:0-12734 GCA_023313725.1 Lithobius niger
TAGGCGCGGACGCCGAGGATAGCTGCGGGGGTCTGATTGGCCGAGGGCCTCGAGAACAATGGAAAGTGGGAGGAGAAGTCGGTTGAACAAAGGGAATGGGTGCAGAGCCGTTTGAAGAAGTAGGGACATGCAAGCGGAAAAGATAGGCCTGTTTTGAGTTTTACTCAATTGAACATTGGGAAATAGGCCTTTACTTTGTATTATTGGCTACGGATTGAATATCTACATGTTTGCATCGTGAATAGGCTCTTGTTAAAGCTTAATACTTTGGCTTGGGTAATGCATAAAGCATTACTATTAAATTTTATAAGCTTTAACTGAAAACTGCAGTGTTAGACACCACAACTAGTTTTGGCTTGGGGGGGGGGGAAATTGAGGATTTGAAGTTTTTGCACAGTTTGACTTTCGGATTGGGTTTGAACAGATCTTTTATAAATATCTTTTGGTTTTTAATAGTAGATCAAGCTATCTGTAGTGTTTGAAAGGTCTCAGTCGGGTCTAGAGGAGAACTAAAACAAACATATATACACTGAAAATTCGTGTCCTGTAGAATGCCAGGTCGTAGTACGTTTGGACACATGGTAGCGTTTCTGGGGGTAAAAGATTATTATAAAGTATAAAATGTGGTTAAATAAACTAGCTTAGTTGGATGCTATAATGCATTAAGTACTGGGAACGTTTAACGTTGAAATTTTGAAGTTAAAATTGATCGTTGTGGAAATTTTTCATATGGATTGCGGCCGACAAACACAATAAAAAAATATCACACTTCAAATTGTTGTCTGTACAAATCCTCGAGGTTCAGTACCTTCGCAGAGGAAGCTCCTCCTAAAATGCACTAAGCTAGTGTGTTCGGGCTTTTTGCCCTAAAAAGAAAAGGATAAAATAAAATACGCAAATACAGAGTTCAATAATGGCGGCCATGATGACTGAGTGCTTCGGTGGTTTTAGTCGGTCTTCAAATGTAGATTTGAGTCTTTCAGGTGGAAAGTCCGGATTTGGGCTTCCCCAAAAGTCTTGTATTTGGACAGGCTATTGAAGGTCGAAGAGTTTGTGAGAATCGGACCATTATTGCAAAAACGGCGAGATTTGCCTCGGCGAGGCATTTGGGTGCCTCAAGAAAAAAAATTTCATTTTTGAAAAACAGGCGTTTTTCGGTGGCGCTCGTTTACAAAACCGTTTTATCTCGTTTTATCTGGCACCACCCCTGATCATATCTCCCTGAAAAATGGTCCAATCCGACTAGAATTTGTTCTGTTTAATAGACCAACACATTGGCTTTAATGCTGCGGGAACAGATCCCGAAAATTCCTTCCCAATAATTAATTACAGCGTTAGCAAAAACGCTCCAAAATTGCCGTAACGCACGGAGTGCTAGTCGCCATTTTTCTCCAACTTGTATTTATTGTGCATGCTGTTCGACTTCCTTTTGGGCATAAAGCCCTGTAGTTTAGTGCTTGTATTAGGGGGCACAAATGTTAGCAACCCATTGCTATGCTTTCATTTAACATACATGTGAATTTAGTACTTAATATTTTTATTTGCACAGCGGTGACGATGTTTGTCTTTATAAAAACGTTGGCTACAACCACTCTATTTACGGCTGTAAATAACGCTCCCAAAGCATAAATGCGTTATAGCATTTTAATAAGCTAGTACATTTAATCTTTATCTCTTAGTGCTTATAATAGCAACAATTATTAACGTAACGTTTTCCCATTAGCCCTACGTAGCTCAGACAACATGGCTTAGCTTTATCTTAAAAAATAGCGGACAGCAGTGTATCTTGTTTATTTTCAGTGATCTCCAATCCCCAGTGGTGACCCAAAACCTTCTGCAAACTACGAAAACTATTCTTCAATTAAGAGTTCAAAACTCAGCCGTTTGAAATTTCACTTTCAAAACTTCCACTCCAACGATTTTTCAATAGCTCTACTTGATCCAATGCATTTGAGGATTTAGTAGAGTAGAGATTGCCATTGTCTTTGGTGCAAACGGATCCTGGAGACCGTTTTTCCATCAGCCACTCAGGGCTCAGTTTGGCCAACCTGCCTAGCCACTCACAGGCCGGAATAGTAAACCAATCACGTAGCTCCTACAACCAATACTTTTACTTACCTTGTTGCCCAGCAACAGACCCGCCTCCTGTCAATCTTGTGACGTCAATAGCCAAACAATAGAAAATCACATCCTGGAACGTCCGCGCAGTGGCAGCCTTTCAGTATATAACAAACGCAATGTAAACAAACAGCATCACATGCTCCGACAATAAGCCAAGGGTCAGTACGAAGGATGGGATGGAGAGTTCCAAGGTCCGAATGTTGCCATGCCGGGCAGAGGTAGTGGTTAGGTAACTAGCAGCGACTGTTGTATTTAATGTTAGACATTACCTGAAACAGTGCAAACCTTTTTCTAAATCAAAATTGATTAGAGTATTTCTTTGAGAACTTAAAGAAGTTCCTGTATGAATTTTAATGTAACAAAATTCCGTGTGCTTTTAATTTAAAGCCTTCATGCAAGAGTTTAATCTAAACTAGTTACCAGTTGTTAAGTGTTTCCTTTTACATGTTAAAATAAAACCAGGAGTTTGAAACCCCGTTTTGTTTTCCATGACAGGTTAATTTGAGTGTTTAATAACTGAAAAATCATCGTTATTCAAACATTAGTCTTTAAGCAAATTAACGGGGCCACAGTTGGTGGCAGTAACCATGAAAGTAGATTAACTTGAACTAGCCTTAGTCTTAACTTAGGACACCAATCTCTATCCCTACTGGAGTAGAAATAGCTGTGCTTATTCCGTGAAAGTAAAAACAGCACTTCTCAAGTTATGAACTTTACCAGAAAAACACCAGACTAGCAGTGTCTCAAGCACCTCCGGGACAGACATCGCCGCTACAAAGGGCGGACAGGCAGAGGACCAATCCGTCCTCTCCACACGGAACCACCGATCCTCAGGACCAGCTGGCCTCACCATCCTCGTGTCGTAACAAATTCCGCTGAAAATCGGGTCACGTCTGGCCTATCCGGCTGCAGCCAAAGAATGGCCTCCTATTAGTATCAACGACCTTCTGGATCTCCTGGTTGAGGCTCTGCTCCCGGTCAGCCCTGTTCCATCCTTAGGTGCGAGTGGACAGGACCGATCCTTCCTCTCCCCAAACAAGGATGTTTACATCTCCACATGTGTCCTGCCGCTTCCCTATTCGTCACTTTTCGACGGTCCGTCGACCACCTCATTCACCGTACGCTGCCTTTCCAGCGCTGCAATCCTCTTTTCCAACAGAAGTAACTAGAGGCGCCAGAGCCAGCCCACCTCAGGACGCATTCCTTGCATTTCACGGGTGTTTTCATCCGGAGGACCGTCCATCCTACCCAATGAACGTGCGATCCTAGGACGTCCGCCCTCTTCTTCGTTCCCTTTTCTGCCATCCCAGAAATCGCCTCACTGTCAGCGTCCGCTACACACGTCATCTCTCATCCTCCAGCATCTCTGCGACTTTCGAGGACGGCGTCCTTAGCTTCAACTTGTGTTTCAACACTCGCTCATCCCTGCAGCATATCCTGCACGACAACCGTTATTCCGGCTGTCGGATTAGGACCGGTGCTCGCTACGTCCTATACCCTTTTTACATTTCTATCTGCTTTTGTTTGACTTACCCTGCTTTATTTCTATATGGTCCTCTAGATCATGCCTGGGTCCATTTTTTTTTTATTCTAGCCACTCCATTCCTCTGTTATCATCCTCACCTTTAAGGGGAAAAAAAAAAAAAAAAGAGACCGCTGTCCCGCGGATGAACGTTACCTTCATTCCTACTTCGGTGATGGCCGTCATGTTCCCCACGTTCCCTTCCGCATACTGCCGTCCCGCGGTTGAACGTTACCTTCATTCCTTCTTCAATGGTAGATATCCACGTTCCCCTCAAGTATATTACTGAGATTTCTTCGTTTTGTTATGAACAGTTCCTCTTCGCCCGTTCCAAGTTCATCTCAACGCTGCGGCCGTCCCTTTGGGATCTCTCCCATCCTCCGTTCCCCTTCCGGGGTCACTCAACACTTCGTACTACGCTAGCCGCCGTTCCCCTTGGTTCTTGTCCGGGGCGGCTCGTGTCATCATTATGTCTGAGTGACACACAGATCAGTTTGGATGAGCTCTGTTCTTCATCCTCGGCCCCCTTCCTCACTGCGCATTGCTTCTGCACAGCCTCCTTGAATTGGGCCGTCTCACCGACTATCAGCTTTCGCCTTCATTCCCTCCAGCACTGGATGCTGTTGCTTAAAGCCGAAAAGAGGTGCTATCCCTCCGCATCGTCACCATCTGCGCATCCTACTGCACAACCATCTTCGCTAATTTGTACTCTGACGCTGCAGTCTGCTTGTCTTTCTTCGGCCTTCGACCTATGCAGCAGTGCTGATCACTGCTCCTCTACAGGTCCAATTCCCACGTTTCTACGTCCCCACGTCCCTACGATCCTCCTTCCTACGTCCCCTCAACTTTGGAATGTTTCGGACGTTCCTTTGAGACGCTCTCCTGCGGCCAGTTTTGGCCTTGGCTGGTTGTGTGTATCCCTCACACGTCCATCCCGGCCTCCGCATTCCTCATTGCCACCAGCACTTCCCAACCTGCGCCTCTTTCCTCACAACAATTTCGTTTTTAGCCATCATGTTCCTCGTATCCTCCGTTGTCTCCCCCCCCCCCCTGCTAGACCTTGGTCTCGTGGCAGGAAAAAGGGGGGGGGGACGCTTGCACCCCTGCGGATCACCGGCGTCTTGTCAGCTGCTACAAACACCGGTTTACCCCGCTCCTGGAAGGCCTATTCCAACCTCGGACCGAAGCTTTGATCCCTCCAAGTCTTCCATTCACATCCTCTGTTCCCATAACGTCCCATCCTACAGCAACATGACCTGCTGTTTATGGTAAAGAGATGACGCGTCCACCGCATCCCACTTTACCTTTGGGTCATTTTCTACACCTTGGGGCGTCGTTCCTAACGCACCAGACGATTCTTGCTACACAAGTAACAGTACGGCCTTCCGTTTTCTACATGCCTTATGTCCACAGAGACTCTCCTCCGTGTTGCCAACAAAACACAATCCCATGAGCTCGAGCTGATAAGCCGTCATTATCATTCCCTTCGTGTGAACTATGCTTTGCTCCGTGCACGTAACGCCCGAGTTTTCGTCAATTCCTGCATCCTCACCTTCGAGGGCCTACTACTGTGCCCATCCCCACACTCGACGTCTAAGGACCCATTTATAATATGATTTCGGCGCGTATGCGTGATGCTCGACGCTCGGCGCATACGCCAGTTCATGAGCAAAGCAATGCGCGTGGACAGTCTGCTTGGCCCGCTCGTGACATCGTCACGCTCAGGCAAACGCTCTTTCATTTACAAATCAAACGCGTGAGCAGACGCGTGAGCTTGCTAATACTGGCCGCTAGTCCGATCAAACTATGCTGTTTCACAACTTCACAATTCTACAACGGCTAGATTCGATGTCATTCGACTCAAGGTCACTGTAATTAACATATTTGACCGTTTATTTTGAGTATTCACCCTTTTAGCAGACCACGTTTTCCTTTCTTGTGGCGCCGATGGAATCCGTTCGCGCCATTTTCCTATCCCAGCATGAAACAACTAAGCGTCCGAGCGTCGCTTGGCGCTCACCAATCAAAGTCCAGTAGATATTCGCGTGACGCTTGAAAATGGCAAAACGCGCGCGTTGGCCCACTTGCTCTACAATTGTAAATGATCGCGCTTAAGCGTTGAGCATGGGAAAAACTCTAGTTTCACGCGCCGAGCGTCACGCGTACGCGTCGAAATCCATATTATAAATGGGGCCTAAGACCTACCCGTCTTCTGCCACAATCTGTTCACCATGTAAATGCTCGAGGCCTAAAATCCTGAAGATTGGTTAGGAGAACCGGCACCAAAGATCAAAAACTCTGGGACTATAAATTTTTTTCTTAGCGCTCACGAGCGCTTTGCGTATTTCCGCAGCCCCGACTTTGAAAATTTGTAACTCCACGGAAAATGGACAGAAACGACTCTAGTTTGTACCGTTTAATAGCCCTGAACTTTATCTGTCGTCCTGTGAAAACAGAGCTCAAACTGAGCGCCGCCGCACGCAATTTACGTCGCCGTTTTCCAACAAACTTGTAAATATTTATTTGTACTTTCGAATTTTCTTACAGGCATAAAGCCGACTAGCTTAGTGTTGTTGTAGGAGGGGCTGCCAATCGGCACTCAACCACATACATGTATGAGGACCCGTACTCGACGTTTTTATATTACTAAGGTGACGATTTTAGAAACCATGAAAACTTCAACTGCACTCTTATTATTTGCGGTCTAGCATTTAAACACAAGCTGGTTTATGTTAATCTTTTGCCTAGGCTTTTATAAAAGCAATATTTAACGTAACTTCTTCTCATGAACTCTACCTTGTTCAAAATGGCAACATGTAAACGAGCGCCACCGAAAAACGCCTGTTTTCCAAAAATGAAATTTTTTTTTCTTGAGGCACCCAAATGCCTCACCGAGGCATATTCAGCCGTTTTCTTAATAATGGACCGAATTGGCCCAAATTTTAAACATCAATAGCCTGTCCAAATACAAGACTCTTGGAGAAGCCCAAATCCGGACTTTCCACCCGGAAGAACCTTTAAACGACGTTTGAAGATCATCTCAAAGCCACTACAGCCTACCTTCAACTTGGCCGCCATTGCTGAACTCTGTATTTTTGTATTTTCATTTTATCCCTTTTTTTTTAGGGCAAAAAGCCCGAACATACTAGCTTAGTGTATTGTAAGAGGATTTATACAGACAACCTATTTGTAGTGTGATATTTTTTATTGTGTTTGTCGGCCGCAACCCATATGAAAAATTTCCACAATGATCGAATTTAACTTTAAAAATGTTAAACGTTAAACGTTCCCAGTAACTTAATGCGTTATAGCATTCAACTAAGCTAGTTTATTTAACCGCATTTATACTTTATTTATATTCTTTTACCCCCAGAAACGCTATCATATGTCCAAACGTATAAACGTATTACGACCTGGCATTCTACCGGACACATTTTTTTCAGTGTATATATGTTTATTTTAGTTCTCCTCTAACCTGACTGAGACCTACCAAAAATCTACGAATAGCTTGATCTACTATTAAACACTAAAAGAATTCTTAAAAAGATCTGTTTAACCCATTTCCGAAAGTCAAACTGTGCAAAAACTTCGAATCCTCAATTTTGCCCCCCCCCCCAGCCAAAACTAGTTGTGGTGTATAACACTGCAGTTTACAGTTAGAGCTTATAAAATTTAATAGTAATGCTTTATGCATTACCCAAGCCAAAGTATTAAGCTTTAACAAGAGCCTATTCACGTTGCAAACATGTAAATATTCAATCCGTAGCCAATAATTCAAAATAAAGACCTATTTCCGAAAGTTCAGTTGAGTAAAACTCAAAACAGGCCTATCTTTTCCGTCTTACATGTCCCTACACCTTCAAACGGCCCTGCACCCAGTTCCTTTGTTCATCCGACTTCTCCTCCCACTTTCCATTGTTCTCGAGGCCCTCAGCCAATCAGACCCCCGCAGCTATCCTCGACGTCCGCGCTTTCCCCCCTCTCCAGCATAAAACCCCAGCCCCAGAATGCATAGTTAGCACAGCTCACAGATCTCAAGCTAGAGACCGGTCACGCCAGTCGGGAGTGGAGACGCCATGTCCGGAGAATGCCATGCCGGGCACGATGGTAGTGGTTCGTATGTTATAGTTTAGCTTTTGAAAGTTCAGTTTAGGACCCCCATATTCTAAATTTTAGTTTAAAACTTAACTCTCTAGCTAGGGAAAATTATGGTGGAGACGCCTGTAGCGGCATCTTAGGTTTCCTCTCCCAATAACGTCAGCTGTTCTCTTACTAAAAACCAACTTTACCAGTTTATTTTAAATGGATTTTTAACTTAAACTAAATGACGGTTTGATCTTTGTGGAAGTCAAATTGAAACAAACTGATGCCTAAGTGTAAAATTGCCGGGCTTTTTATTACTTAGAACAGTTATCGAGGGAACTAAGGAAGGTTGATCTTTTTGTACTTGGAAAACTTAGAAACATAACTGTGGACGGTTGATCATAAGAAACATACTGTCAGACTTTTATCAGTTGCGGCTGTTGAGTCTTGTGGGTGTCTCCGGGAGCACCTAATATTACTTTTTCTAATGTGAAAATTTAACTTTTATTCAAACCAAGTGTGTTTGTTTGATTTTACGATGTACTAAGGCATATTCAAACTTGCTACTTTTAAATAATTGTATTCAAGAGCTTTTAGAAGCAAACGTAATGTAAAGTGTTCTTTATTATCTGTTGCAAAAATAAAACCAGGAGTTTTAAGCTTCAGTCGTTTGCTAGAATTGATTAATTGTATTTTAGTGTAAAATTAATTATGTAGCCCATCTTTAGATTTTAGCTAGTTAAACAGTTAAATCCACCGTTGGTGGCAGCGATACCGACAGTTTAAGGTTAGGCCCCTTTAATTAGGACCGGCGCTTCATCCCCCATGCTGGGACAGTGTCCATGCTGTGTTGAATAACATAAAAAGTCGTCATTAACACCGATTAACCTCAAGCTGAAACTCCACGTACACCAGGGAAACCGGGGGCGTTACAAGCACCTAAGCCGTCGTAGCGTCCGCCGTTACAAACAACAGCTACGATTATTTTACCGGACATTTTCAGTGTGTATCTTGTATTTTTATTTCAGCTCCGGCCATAGTGATCTCAATCCGAATGCACAGTAATAGCGTTTTCCTTCAATGAAAAACAGTATATTTAATTTTGAGCATCAAAATCCATTCTCCCCCCCCCCCTTCCTTCAATAGTTGCGATACATAATATCGTAGTTTTTAATTATAGACCCATTCACGTTATGAGTTCCAAACTCAGTTGCTCTTTCCAACAAGGCCCAAAAGTCGGCAATTCCCTTTGCTCTTCAATTCCCTTTGCCCCCCCCCCCAATCCCCCGACCTCCATCTGTTCACGGACGTCTCTCGCCTTGGATGGGGAGCACACGTCGGCAACCTTACTGCCTCTGGCCAGCGGATACCGCCGTACACATCAATCACCTAAAACTTTGTGCAGTCTTTCTCTGCCTCCGCCACTTTCAGAGCTTCCTATCCTCTAAATCTGTCCAGATCCATATCGACAATACAACGGCAGTGGCTTACCTTCGCAAGGGCGGTGGAACTCGCTCTCACTCCCTCCACCACATCACGTCGAAAATTGTTCAGTTCTGCATCATCTCTCACATCCGCCTGCTGCCGCTCCACATTCCAGGGAACGTCATAGCCGACTCCCTCTCCCGCAAGAAGCCTCCGGTCAGCGAATGGGCTCTTCACCCGTCCATATGCCATGCCCTTTACCAACTGTGGCATCAACTGATGGTGGATCTATTTGCCACGAGATTCAACAACAAACTTCCACTGTTTGTCAGCCCTCTACCAGACCCACGGGCCTGGGCAGTGGACGCCCTCACTCTGGACTGGAACCATCTTCACGCTTATGTCTTCCCTCCACCTCGTCTCTTGTCACTAGTTCTCCGCAAAATCGCCGACTGCTCCGGCCGGTTTCTCCTGATTGCACGGAATTGGCCATCCGCGCCTGGTTTCCTCTCCTCTTATCCCTCCTCACCGCCCCTCCATGCCAGTTACCTGCACAACGAGATCTCTCCCAGGATCAGAGACGGATCCACCATCCGAACCTATCCTCGCGTCAGCTTCACGGATGGCTACTTTCGTCCGACTCCTCTGCTCAGCAGGCATTCTTAAAGACGAGGCCTCTCGCATTGCCTCCAGGGCCGTGCGATCCTCCACTACGAAAGTCTACGACAGCCACTGGAAGCGGTGGTTTCATTGGTGTATCCCACAACAGATCAATCCAATCTATCCTCCTTTACACGACCTCCTCCGCTTCATAACCTCCATATTTAAGGAGGGTTTACAAGGATCCACCATCCTGGTATACTGGTCAGCATTAAATGCTGTCTTCAAGGCCGCCGGGAATACTATCCTCCTCAC
Organism: Lithobius niger; assembly: GCA_023313725.1. Taxonomy (NCBI): domain Eukaryota; kingdom Metazoa; phylum Arthropoda; class Chilopoda; order Lithobiomorpha; family Lithobiidae; genus Lithobius; species Lithobius niger. The sequence goes on from JAHWFP010242252.1 coordinate 10,067, forward strand.
GGATTATAAAATCTCCTCATTGATCCACTCCTTTCAATTGGAACACCTACGGATCCCCAAGCGATTCCCTGACTGGGACCTGTCCGTCGTCCTTACGGCTTTAATGGCTCCTCCGTATGAACCCTTAGCCTCTGCACGCCTCGGTCACCTCACACGAAAAACTGTTTTCTTGGTTGCTCTGGCCACTTGTCTTCGCTGTAGCGAGTGACAAGCCCTGTCTGCAAGAGAACGCGACTGCTTTTTTCTACCGGGCTTCCGCGGTGTAACTCTAGTAACTTTAACCTCTGCTTCTTCTTTTCGGGCAAAGACCCAGAAACCCACTGAACGCACGTATCCGTTCATTCCTTCATTATGCTCCGTCCTGGGGGATGATCAAAAACGGACCTTGTGTCCTGTCTGTGCCATCCGCTTCTACCTGAAAGCATCCTCTTCTATCCGCCGTGACCGCACTCGGCTCTTTCTTCCATTTACCAATAAAGTTGGAACCACTTCCGCACGGATGATTGCTTCGTGGATTCAGACGGTCGTCCTCCAAGCCTACGAGGCTGTTGGCATCAATTGTATCACAGTGGATATCAAAGTCACGGCACACGAACTCCGTGCCATCTCTACATCTTGGGCGCACCTCAGCAATATTTCCATTACGGATAGTATGGAATCCGCTTCCTGGCGCCATCCTACCGTTTTCACGTCCCATTACCTTCGAGATATGTCTCAACATGCGGACGGTTTGTACCGTGTTGGGCAGGTCATTGCGGCTCACAGAGTACTATGACCCCTGGACTCACTGTCACTCGACTTTGCGTTACAGGGGCTGGTCGCTAGCTAAGGGAACTCCGATCAAATGGCTCCCACCGCCTTGACGAAGTCTATTGGAATGCTAATAAATAGGGTAATGTATTTTTTCACAGCAAGTAGAAACATCAAAATTCCAGGTTGCCCTGGTTAATTTTTGTTTCTATTGCCTATTGAAAAAATACATTACCCGGCTTCCCGCCCTCCTCCCCTCTCGTTGCCGTTTGGGCAGGATAAAGGTGTCGAACAGGTGAGTGCCGCCGCTCCGCATCGATTTTATATACGATGGAGGCTGCGCAGTGGAGATGCGCAGTAGCTAAGCGAACCGGAAGAACTCGTTTTATCTCTACTAGAAACAGCATTTGAGAAGGAGAATGCTCATAAATTGGGTAATGTATTTTTTCAATAGGCAATAGAAACTAAAATTAACCAGGGCAAACTGGAATTTTGATGTTTTTATTTTGGAACTTTATTTCTAAATTATTAGTATTAAATTTAAACTTAACCTGTAGTATTTTAACTTATGGGTAGTCAAATGCCATCGGCAATTTTGGTCTAGGACTCCCATAATTTAAGGGTTTAAGGTCTCCTAAAAACCAGCATTTTTCTTATTTACATGAACTTGGTGTTCATTAAATCATCCAAAGATCACCAAGATCTCGCGTGTATTATCGTTGAGGCAGAGCACTCAAAAGGTTGTTTCCTTATAATACTAATCTTGATTCAGTGTGATAGATTGATTGACGTTAGTGGAAGGGTTGCTAATTTGTTTCAAAGACTGTTTTACTAGTGCAAGGGTCATTATGTAACTCAGAGAGGTGTGATAACTCAACCGACTTTTCTAATCCAAATTGTAATATGAACTTAATTCAGTTCTTTTGCCGATTTATTGTAAATCAAGTGCGCTTTCTTTAAAAGCTTAAGTTTTATTCATGTAACCAACTAGTTACGAAGTGTTGTAAAGATAACTTGTCATGTTTTATTAAATCATAAAAGAAAGTTGTTTTAAACGACAGTTTGACTTCCGAGTCCAATTTAATTTGCTAGGGTTAAATAATTACAAAACAATTTTTATTTTAACTCCTAAGAAGGCAATTAAATTAACTACCCATCGTGGTGGCAGTAAACCGTGATTAGATAGGTCATAAAAGTTTAGTTAGGACATTGACGCTCTTCTTCTAACCGTGCAGTAGACACGCTATGCTGTTTTTCCGCAAAAGTAAAAACCGCCACTTATGATTTCTTCTAAATTAACCACAACTTTGCCAGATGTCGGTGCTATAGACAGTAGGCACCTCAAGACCCTGTAAGCGCCGCTACAACCACTTCGTCCTCGTCCTACGGACCTACCTTCCTCACCGTCCCTGGCTGCAAGAAGTTCCTTCACCGTTGCCGTCACTACCCTTCTGGCCTTCAATTATTGTAAGCTTCCTCCGGACGCACAAGATACTGTCTTGTTGTAACCTTTCTTTCTAGTTAAACGCAGATGCGCAGTTGGCTCCGCTGTTGCACTGTGTTTCAAACACGAAAACGAACAAACAAGTTAGATAGATGGCATGCCAAGCATGACAACGTACAGCTTGGCATCCGCCCCTCTTTACATCTTATGTGTTTTGCACACAGTTTTCACGTCACTGCATCCTCAACTACACATAACCTAGTCTTCATCACTTTCAGCAGTATGTTTGTGCTACCATCCGCACACACTACAAACAACTTCACACCCGTTACCGTACGTCCGCCTCGCCAATCTCTCCACCCGCTCCCTGTTCACCACTTCAAGATCCTTCATCCAAGACCACTAGGTTTCCACGTCCTTCTTTAAACGACATTCCTGTTTATCTCTTGCTCCTCCACACAACGATCTTCGGCG
>JAHWFP010242252.1:13803-30461 GCA_023313725.1 Lithobius niger
AAAATCAAAAAAAATATATTAATTCTTCTTCCCTTAACGATTTTGTGTCGGGAAGAAAATTAATAAATTATCAAGGTTTTTAGGAACCCGTGGACCTCGCACTGGCTTGTCCTCATTCATTGCGTAGGCTAAGAAATGTTGGGCTTAAGAGCTAGGACTAATTCTTATTAATCTTCTTGTGGACTAAATCATATTAGGATCCCTTCCCCCTAAGATCTTATTAGCTAAAGTATCTTTAGACTACATTTTAGTTTAAGTACTTTACTAATCTAAAGCTTACCAAGTCATGCTACTACCACGACTTCTTCAGCTTATTCGCTACTCGGCTAAACGCGCGCTTGCTCTAGAAATGGCATAGCGTCCAGCCGCTCTGCAGTGGTTTTGGGACCAAGATTACAAATGTCCGTTACCTTAAAGTGGCACTATCACTGATTGTAATGCGAACGAAAATACCGTGGCGCCATCTAGCGACATTGATATTGTTAGCCTTTATGGCTGCTCGCAGGTGCACGAGGATGAACCAAATTTTCACTCAATAATTAAGGACGCCGTGGCTTCTTTGTTTCGTTAAAAGAAATGCCGTTATGCATTCCTTCGCTTGGTGTAAGCAAACGCTAGATAGTACTACACAGCGCTAGATGTCAGAATTCGTCTGCTTTCAATCGGTGATCGGGCCACTTTAAATACCGAAAAATTACAGTGTCTTCACGTGGTCGGACAGGAGAGCTCAAGACTGCTCAATTTGTTGAAAACCTAACACAATTTCATAAACTGCATTTCAATTCGACGATTGCCTTGAGTCGTTTGTGCCTAAGGCGATTATTGGCTGGCTACTTGTTGCAATCCTATAATTTCCAGCGATCTGCAACTTGACTTCTGGAAAAACGCGTCGTTCAAACGCCCACGCTTTCTTCAAAACTGAGAAAAGAGCAACCAAGCATGCGAGCATCTCATTGGCCGAACTCGCGCCTTGGGATTGGCCAAAAACGGCTCTCTCCGATCTGGTTCCGGTTTGACAATCATAGGGTCCGCAACGCTAATTTCAAACTGAAATGTGCTGACATTAATTTATTTTTATTTAAAAAATAATAATGGCTATGTAATACTACGAGTTAATAGCTATAGGACTAAAGCTCGATAAATGAAAAATTCCAACTCTAAGTGAGTTGACACGCAAATCTAAAATTCGCCATTGGCACTAGCTAACAGCTGTTACTAGCCTACGAACACGAACGCTACTGCCATTACGTTAGGTGAACCGAGTCATTAATGAAGCACAAAAATATTAGTTTAATGTAGATTAAAATACCAATTTATATTTTAAACTAACTAGAATTTTATTTAATGCCCCAACTAAAAGATTTCGAGATTGGTTCCAACCGCATTTGCACTTAGTTTGGGTTAGGTTAGGTTACGTTGGTTAGGTTCACTTTAACACGCTGAAGGCCTAGTTTTCAACGAATTCACCAAGACCTGAGTCTTTATAAACTGGATCCCGTCACCGGAACCTGAGACACAGCCTTCGTAAAAACGGCCGACACAAGGTCGATCTTTTCAAATGACAATATTTAACAATATTTACATTTCTCGAGTGGAAGGTTACATGTCAAGAATGGAGGTTACATATTTTTATCCAAACGAATCTGACATTTACCTTAATAAACATTAAGTAAATTCGAAGGGTTTTACAGAAAATCACGTCTCATGGCTTGTAAAAGCCGGATGCAACTTTTACAAAAAATAAGCTCCACGTAACTTTTCTTGGCATGCATTTGAACAAGTGAGATCCAAGTTAAATTAGCACAAAATAAATAAATGGTTTTTTTTATTTATTTTAATGAACCAGCAGCCACAACGGACTACTAAACTGAGTAGCCTACCCATATTTCTGCCGATCCTACAAGGAAGATCGTAGTTCCTGGAGAAATAGTAGCTAAACAGAAGAACATTTAAAAACAGGCTAATCTGTTACAGGCCAGTAACGAACCTGAATTTATGAAATAACCAAAGCCCTCCCACACCACAAGGGGGGGGGGGGTGGGTTTGCTTGAGTGATAAATTACGATCTTCCTTACACTTTCCACGGTCCATCCTCTGGATGGTATCCACTCTACACGACTTCTGATCATAAGGACACTCATCATCCGCCTGTCTACTTCACACACCTTCAGGAGCCCATCCTACGGACGGTGTCCCCTCGTCATGTTTACTAAGGAACTTACGACGACACACACCGTCCGCCTGGCCGCTTCACACTTGGGAGCACCATCCTTCCCAACAAGGTGGGCGATTTCGGAATTTTATCTTATTTCCTATCTTGTACCCCCACGGTGTTAAGACCCCTCTTGCGGTTCCTTCTTCTGCTTCGTTAACCATTATTATTATTATAACACGTTACCGCTCTGCCTGGCCTCACTTAGGATCGGATTCTTATCAATCCGGAGGATCAATCCGCAACTCGCTTATCTTCGGTTGCTAGTGTAATTGGTTCAGGATTCAGGGTTGTCTTCGCCAGGGATTTCCCGTGGATGCTGGCTTGTACATGAGGGGACAGCGAACCTAGCCCTCCTCCGAGGCGACATAGTCCGCTATAAAAATGGGTAATGGGTATTTTCCTCGGCTATAAAAAGACTAAAATTACAGGTCCTGCATCTGCTTAATTTCAGTTTTTATTGCCTAACCGAAAATGTACATTACCTTAAGTCCCACCCAGGCCTCCCCTCCATGGTCTAGGTTCTGGGTGAGGAGAAATAATGCCATCGGACGGCTGCGCCGAGTATATATAGCCAGCCCAATCCTGCGCATGCGCAGTAGTACAAGCCCAGCCGGGAAGCCAACTTTCAAGCTTCTAGGGGAATATTAGCTCAAAGGGAGGGAATCGCTATACAAATGGGTAATTTATATTTTCGGTTACGCAATAAAAACTAAAATTAAGCAGGTACAGGGCCTGTAATTTTAGTCTTTTCTGGATTTCATCAGGATTAATAAAGCCATATCAATAAGATAGTGAAAGAAAATAAAGGAGACTAAAAATAAATTAACAGATTTACAACATTCGTCTGTTATCCAGAATTTTTCAGAAAAGAAACAAATAATAAATATGCGTTGTAGCGGCGCTACCTGTCTTCCTTAGGTGTGCTCGTCAGATAGGCACCGACATCTGGTGTAGTTGCGAATTCGTAGGAAGTACTCATGGTAACTGTTTTGACTTTTACGGTAAAATCAGCACTACAGTGTCAACTGCACGATTAGGAGAGGAGCGTTTATGTCCTAGCTAAGTTTTTAGTACTAACTCTCAATGGTTTCACTGCCACCACAATGGGTGTTTAAATGCCTGGCTAAGAGTTAGAATAAAAATGTTTTTTAGTTATTTAACTTGTGCAATTAAATCGGCTATAAGTCAAACTGTCGTTTAAAACAACTCTTGGTTTTAAATGAGACATATTAACTCCAGACTTTACATTTGAAAACTAGTTACAAAAATAATTCTTGAAAGCTTTAAATTAAAAGCACACTATGATTTACAATAAAATCGGCGATTGAAGAAGTTTATAAGTTCACACTAAGATACAATTTCGAATAGAAAAAGTTTGAGTTACCGAACACTCTTAAGTTACAGAATGCACCTTACATTTGTAAAATAGTCTAAGTTTTGTTTCCAGAGCCACTGCTAAGGATCAAACTTCGTCAAATAGTAATACCTGGTACTTAAAAGTCTCTGCTCTACGGTATACTAAGTGATCATTGGATTATTTAGAAGAACACTTTCAACATAAATAAGAAACAAAGCCGGTTTTTAGGAAGGGGACCTTAAACCCTTAAGTTATGGGAGTTCTAAGCCCAGAAATGCCGATGGCGATTTAACTACCCATAATCAATTCTCAATGCTAAAAGTTAAGTTTAAAATTAAGAACTATAAATTTAGAAATAAGAGTCCAAAAGAATACTTTCAAAAATTAAACTAGTTACCTATGAAACAACTACCTTGCCCGGCATGGCAACATTCGGACCAGCGTGACATCTCCACTCCTACCGTCGTAGTAACCTCTAGCCTTTGAGATCAGTGAACAATGGTGATGATGCCAGCCTGTTGTCTGGTTTTATAGCACAGCAGGGAGGACGGAAAGCGCGTCCCTGTAGGAGAGCTACCACGTGGGCGAGTCTAGAGGTGGAGAACAATGGGAGAGGGAGGGACTGAGCAGGCCAGCTAAGCTGTCACTCAAGCATGAGAGAATGAAAGTGCAGACGGACAAGGGAGCTACTCTGCTGTGAGTGGAGGGGGAATTAAATGCAGTGATCTGATTGGCAGGGAATTGGAAGTGCTACTGGAGCAAAGGGATTGCCGATTCTGGGAGCAGACAGGGCCGTTTCCAGCATGGGCAGTTAAACTGCATTCAAAATAAAAATACTAAGGACTGGAAAGGGGGGGGGGGACAAAGTATTGTTGCTAAAATCGTTATTAAAGTTTAATAGAAGGATGGTTACTTATCTATTGCATGATTAATAGAAGGAAAAGGCTTTATTTACATTCAGATGAGGTTACTATGGTCGGAGCCCTGAGATAAATACAAGATAAAACACTTAGAAGAAAATGTCCGGTAAATTTTAACTGTAGATTTTGCCGTTTTGGATAGGTAGATTTCATGGGGAAAAGTTACGTTAAAAATTGCTTTCTTTAAAGCACTAAGCAAAATATTAAATATACCAGCTTCTGTATAAATGCTAGAACGCATTTAAATTAAAATATTATTGCAGCCGCAGATAATAAAAGGGTTGACAATCGAAGTTTTCATGACGAACTAACACCGGTATTGAAGTTCAAAATAAAAACGTAGTGTTGGTCCTCACTTTACATGTGAGAGAGGTTAAGTGCCGTTTGACAGCCCCTCCTGAAACAACACTAAGCTAGTCGGCTTTATGCCTGAAAATAACAAATTACAAATATACAAGTTTTTCGGAAAATGGCGATCGGTGATTTTGCGTGCGGTGCGCTCAGTTTGGAGCGTTTTTCAAACTGCTGTAGACAATTATTGGGAAGGAATTTCACAGTTCTGTTTCCGTGGAATTAAAGACAGTGTTCCAGGCTATTAAAGGGTGAAAACAGGGATCGTTTTTGTCCATTTTCCACGAGATACAGAGGTTTAAAGGTGGAGGTCTTTTTATAGGGCTATGTACCGCTAGCGAGCGCCAAGAAAAAAAATTGTTCCCCGAGTTTTTGATCTTTGGTGCCGGGTATCCTAACCAATCTGAATTTTTATAGCCGACGGAAATATCATTACCTGTTTTATAGCAGTTCCGCCCCCGCCCCCCCTTTGAGCATTTATTCCCCTAGAAGTTGTGAGTGTTGTCTTCCCTGCCGGGCTCGTATGGTGTAGCACATGCGCGGGCTTGGGCCAGCTTACATAAGCTCCAGCGCAGCGTCCTGTCGGCATCATTTCTCCTAGGGCGTTCGCCATGCGTGGTCGTTCTTTGAGCATCCCCATTCCGCACAGGATTCCAAGTTCCATTCCGCATACCGCCGTCCCACGGATGGAAGATACCTTCATGCCTACCTCCATGGAGGCCATTCCACTCCCACTGGCACCTCGAAACCAATGGAAGACCCTCCTGTCATGGACAGCTCCTCTTCACCCGTTCCGGGTTCATCTTGCTTTAAGGACGTTCCTTTGGGATCTCTCCCATCTTCCATTCCCTTTCCAGGGTCACTCACACTTAGTGCTACGGTTCATCTCGTGTCCTGAGTTCCCTTTCCGCACACGCCCGTTCCGCTTCCTTGCCGACGTTACAAGTCCTACCATCCTCCTCATCCACGGATGATCTTTCCTTGTCTGTTTCGGGTTCATCACGTCCATTAACGTTCCTCTGCAATCCCTCACCGTTCCACTATGCTTTAGGACTTACATTGTCCAACCAAGATTCCACTACAACCTTTTTGCAGCCGCTCTTGCCCACACCTATTCTGGCGCACGAACACAAGCCTACACGGGATGTCCCTCATTCCAGCCTGTCGCAAAGCTTACGTGAACCTACGGTGCCCCGTCAACCATATATCTCACAAGCGCCGGCCTGACGTTCCGGTCGCATTCCCGTGACTTGTTCCTTCACCTACAGGCCACCACGTCAACCATCGTCCGCAGTTTTTCCTGCTCTCCTTTATCATTTCCCGACCGAAAGCTATAGAAGAGCCTTTCGCAAATTTGGCTCAACCGCAGTTCCTTACATTCCAGTTCCACCTTCCAGCTTTGTCTCTTCAGCTTCTGCATATCCCACACCCATCCCTCTTGGAATGTGTGTTGCCTGTTCACCGGCTTTCATTCCTCCGACATCTCTGCGTCTGCTGTTCCGTTCCCTATCTTCAGCCGTTCCTTTTGCGTCCCTGACTGTCATCTCGACGTTCCACCTCACAACTTGGATCCTGGTCCCTCATCTCCCAAGGCTGTCTACATAGACCTTGTCTGTGATGAAGAAATCCCTTATGATGTACATTATACAATCCTAAGCTCCACGTTCCCAGACGTTCTAGCTTTATCACCTGGCTCTCCTCCAGTTCCCGTCCCGGGTATCAATCCTCTCATTCCCCGCCGTCCCTAATCTTCGGCTACGACTTTCTCCGCCCCACCAACAATGGAACACTCTCCTCGTCCATCCTGCACAGATGCCGTCACCCCACCAGCGGTTCTACTCTCTCCATTCCATGATGTGCCTCCTGCAACTAGCCCGTCAAGGCCGACTAAAAACTGTGAATAACACGTTCCTACCTTACCGTCCCACTGCATTATTGAATCAGCAACGCGACCTAGAATCCAGCACAGAAGAAGACACGTCCACAACATCCCACATGCTGTACGGACACTTTCGATAACTTGAAGCATCATTCCTGGCAACCCGCACCGTTCCCGTGACACAAGCTGCAAAGAACCGCCCAATTCCTACTGGTCTTTGACCAATGCCAGATCGTTTCTCCACAAAATAAAAATGAGAAGGAAGGGGATGTTAAGGATAAACAAGAGACAGGTCACCATGACCTTTCCCTACCTACAACCCCCTCTGGTTTCTGTCACCGCAAGCCTTCGTCAGTAGGGCTTCACGTCCCACCCGCCATGTTCCCTCACGGAACAACGTGATATTGCCGATCCTTTCCGCACTTCGTTTTGCGTTCTCCTTGCCGGGAATCTACATCCTGTTCCTACTGCCACCTACAGTCACCAGCAGGCGCCACCAGCTACAGGACTGCCGCTCCCTCCGAATTCAAACGTCCCGCGCTCCACGTTCCGACACAACGTCACAACAAACGAATCCTCCTCCTCGACTTGTTCCATTCCCGACAACTTCTGTACTGCGAGAAGCACTGACACGGGGCATTCATCTATCCGCCAGAGAAGCCGAAGACCTGAACTTAAATATAAACTTTGTTCTCTCCTTTGCTCTGAAATTTGCCGTGGAATATGCGGCTGTACGTTCCGCCTTGACCGACCTTCCTTCCCTCAGACAGGCAGCTGAATCTGCCGACACGTTACGAGCCGAGAATGCTGTCCTACGGGCATCAAATGAAGCCCTAACCAACGAACTGGAAATCGTCAACCGACGATATTACTCCATGCGAGTAAATTATGCTCTGAGATTTCGTCTTTCGTTGCTCTCCCCGATTCCATCGTCACCACCATGTCGGGGGGCGTTACAAGCACCTAAGCCGTCGTAGCATCCGCCGTTACAACGTTCCCTACATCATCTAACGCCCGAGATCTTCCAATTTTGCATCCAACAACAAGTGTGCCTGCTTCCCCTCCACCTGTGGGGACGTCCCATGCTGGATGTTTTGGTGTGCTACCATTAGTCCAAACCAATTGGACATCGGCAATCACCGGACACGAATTTTAGTGTAAAAATTTTGCTTTAAATCTCCAGCCAAAACTCTGGCTGTGACCATCCGACTGCAACAACTAGCTTTTCCTTCTATTAAAACAGTATATCTTGAAAAGTAGCCCATGCTGTGCTTATTAACGTAAAAAGTCGTAATAACCACCAAAACTTGATGCTAAGAAGTACTCATCAAGTCGGGGGCGTTGCAGGCACCTAAGCCGTCGTAGCGTCCGCCGTTACAACGTTCCCTATCCCTACATCATCTAACGCCCGAGATCTTCCAATTTTGCATCCAACAACAAGTGTGCCTGCTTCCCCTTCACATTCCCGGCAACCTGAATGTAATTGCAGATTGCCTGTCCCGGTCGACACCACCAACCGGCGAATGAACGCTCCACCAAGCAATTTGCAGCATTCTATTCAACCTGTGGGGACGTCCCATGCTGGATCTTTTCGCAACCCGTCTCAACACCAGACTGTCACATTTTGTCAGTCCCCTTCCCGATCCCCGAGCCTGGGCAGTAAACGCCCTCACTCTAGATTGGAATCACCTTTTCGCATATGCCTTTCCGCCTCCACGGTTACTGCCTCATGTCCTACGCAAGATCGCCAACTCAACCGGTCGATTCCTGCTCGTAGCTCCAAATTGGCCAGTGGCGGCTTGGTTCCCGTTGCTACTAGATCTTCCCCGTTCCCTACCATCAATACCAAACCTACTCTCCCAAGCCATGGGATCGATCCCACATCCGAACCCTCAGGCACTTCGACTTCACGGGTGGCTACTATCGTCGGACTCCACCAAGCATCAGGAATTTTTGAAGACGAGGCCGTTCGCATCGCCTCTCGTGCCATCCGCGCCTCTACCAGCAAAATATATGACTGACAATGCTGGCTTCGTTGGTGTATCACAGAACAAGTTAATCCTGTCGATCCCCCTTTGCCACAACTCCCCCGATTCCTAACCTCATTATTCAAAGGTGGCTTACGAGGATCCACGATCCTCGTTTACTGTTCCGCCCTGAACGCTGTCTTCCGGGCCGCAGGTAAACAGAATCTTCTCCCCGATTACCGAATCTCTTCCTTAATCCATTCTTTCCAAATGGACAGACCACGGCTACGCCGACAGTTCCCCGACTGGGATCTCTCTATTGTTCTTTCCGCTTTACTGTCTCCTCCATACGAACCCGTGGGATCCTCGCAACTTAGTCACCTCGCCAGGAAGAGGGTGTTCCTTGTTGCCCTTGCAGCCTGTCTTCCCTCGAAAGAGTGCAAAGGAGAGCTACAAAGCTGGTCTTCTCTTGTAAAAAGCTGCCTTATCCTGAAAGGCTCCAAATACTGCATCTTCCATCCCTTGAGAAAAGTAGGAGAGGCGACCTAATCGAAGCGTACAAGATTCTGCACAATTTATATGACATTTCTAGTGGACACCTGTGGACGTTACGTGAAGGCCAGCGAAGAGGACACGACCTCATCATCTTCAAACGAAGAACAAGACTAAGAGTAGCAAGCTCTTCACTAATCGTGGTGTTAATGATTGGAACCTCTTCCTGAAGAGGTAGTTACGGCGGCCAGTCTTAACTCGTTCAAAAATCGACTGGATAAAGTTAAATGGTGAACTGCCACTGGAGGTGGGCTTATGAGCTATTAAGCTCCCCTGCCCTCTGTTACTTTATAAACTTTATGACTTCGGACTCTATCAGCTGTCGCCTCCGACTGCTTCTTCCTAGACAATTATTCTGGCGTTTCTCTAACCCCTCACGCATCCTTCAGAGCAAAGACACAGAAACCCACCGAACAAACAAAACCATTCATCATTCCCTCCCTCTCCAGCATCTTAGGCGACGAACAAGAACGAGCCTTGTGTCCAGTTCGAGCTATTCGATTCTACTTTAAAGCTTCCAAGCCTATTCGAAAGGACCGTACTCGGCTCTTCGTTCCCTTCAACAATACTGGTGTAACCTCCACTCATACGATCGCCACCTGGCTCAAAATCGTTATCGTTCAAACCTATGAGGCCCTTGATATCAACTGTCAAACTGAAGGAATCAGGGTTACGGCCCACGAGGTCCGCGCCATATCCACTTCCTGGGCCCACCACAGCAATATCCCCGTTACCGACATCATGCAAGCTGCATCTTGGCTAAGTCCAACTGTTTTCACATCTCACTATCTCCGGGATATGTCTCATCAACCTGATGGATTGTACCGCATTGGCCCCTTTGTTGCGGCCCAGCGTGTACTTTAACCCCCCTTTGCACACTTGTTTTCTGTGTGGGGAACCGCTTGCTACCTAAGGGAACTTGGTCAGATGGCGCCCGCCGCCTTGACAAAGTCTGTGGAATGCTTTAAAAAAGGTAATGTATATTTTCACGGCAACTAGAAACATCAAAATACCACTGTTACTGGTTGATTTTTGTTTCTATTGCCTCCTGAATACATTACCTTGCTTCCCTCCCTCCTCCCCTCTTGTCCCCATCTGGGCACAATAGAGGTCCGAAAAGGTGAGCCTAATGCTCCGCTTCGGTTTATATATGAGGAGGCTGCGCAGTAGGTAGCGAGGCGGAAGGATATCTTCGAATTAAGTTCTAGATTAAACAGCATTTGGAGAAGAGAAATGCTTTAAAAAGGGTAATGTATATTTTCAGGAGGCAATAGCAAACAAAATCAACCAGGTAACGCTGGTATTTTGATGTATTTGAGCAAGACCACAGTTCATTTTCCAACAATACCTGCGCTTTCTGTCACTAGTCTCACGATCAACTAGGCCATATCAGGTGAAGATCTCCCGGTTGCCCCTTCTTTGATCACCAGGCTATCAGCCCATTCCCCGTTTACGGGTCACCTACATGGATGGCGCCTGGTTCTCGGGGTTATTAAACTTGGGGACAGCCGGCTCGTAGCACGGGTAACCATCATCCTTGGCGCCTGCCACCATGTGACGAGGTCTGCTATACAAGGAAAAATCAGGTAATGGATGTTTTCGACAGCAATAAAAACATAGAAATACCAGGGTACGACCTTCACCTGCCCGGCCTACCCTCTTGGTCACCAAGGTGGACCCTGAGTGGAAGAAAGATGAATCCAGCTTGACTCTGGTCCTTTATATAGAGGCATGCGCCCATGCGTAGAAGGGAGCTACAAGCACAGCAGGGAAGCCAACTTTCCATCGCTAGGAATTGCGCCTTCAAAAGGAAGGAACTGATATATAAGGTAAAATCGGGTAATGCATGTTTTCGGTTAAGCAACAAAAACAGAAATCAGCCAGGCCATACTCGGGTATTTCTATGTTTATGTCGAATCCCTCTTTTCCCTCTGAGCTGAAAGATTGTTCTTCCCTTTAAAAAAATAATTAATCGTCTTCAACCTTCATTTTTACCCCACATTGGGATTGGTAAATTTAAATCTACCTCCGAAATCTTGTCAAAAAAAAATCTTTGTACTTAAAAGGGTCTTGAAGAAACTCCTTCAACAAAGTTCAGGGAGTCTGAGACTCCAGGGGATGCCAGCTTTGGAAACCTAGCGTACCAGTCAAGAAGGGTACCCGTCAACCTAACCCAAGTTACCCGTCTAAAATTGGCAGGTAATATCTAGCCTCAACCTATATCCTTTCTTGAGTCACCTTCTGGACAAATCGAGAGAGAACAAAAGATGCTATGCTTTCTCGGCGAGCTCTTTTAATATGAGGGGTGCGCGTATGCACACTCAGGTTACCAAGATGGCCGGATCCAACCAACTTAAGATCTCGAGGACGAGAACGAATGCAAAAATTCACAGGTATTGTATATTTTCTTAGGCAAAAGAAACAAATTTCAGCCGACCCGTTCTGAGGGGCTGGCAAATTTGTTTCTTGTTAACCCTGGAAAACATACATAACCTGTGAATTTTTGCATTCGTTCCTCACAACTGCGTTTCCTTAGAGGGTGCTTGTAGCCGCCAGTTCCGTAACTCGGAATATCACAGTATATAAAGCGCGTTAGCGCGAGAGGCAGTCATCATTTTTCCTCCATCCAGCTGCCACGTCGCATAGTTTCCGACGCCATCTTGAAAATCTTCAAGTCACAAAAGAGCCCAGCAGCCATGCCCGAGATGAAAGAAGACCCAAAGGAAACCTCTTTACGAAAGACCCCTCCTTTGCCTCTGGATTTGTCCACCACTCACTCTATTACTGTCAACATCGACTCGGAATGAAGCGCCTCCACCTCTTTCTTCCGACAAGTTGTCTCAGCCTCCCACCACTGACACCGTCGATGAACCTGTCCGCAACACACCCGTTTCTTCTGAACCAGAAGAAGAAAAATCAACTATGCACCTTCCACCAACTCTCCAAGATAGCCCAGAACTTGAAGTCAACATTTGGATCCACAACACTCAAAGAGGTAAAAACTTTCGTCTCTTAAACTAAAATGTGACGATTCCCTCTTTCCCCTCTGAGCTGATGGAACATTTAAAAAAAAAGGGGAAATTCCTCCTGCCCCACCCACCCAACTTCAAAACCTCAACCCCATTCAGCCAAAAGCTCTTTCTTCAACAGCTCATAGTGTCTTCGACTCCAGGGGACCCCAGCTTTGGAGCCCTAGGGTACCTGTGAAGAAGGTGCCGGCCACCAAATTAACGAGGTCATTGTCACTGCAAAAATCGACAGGTATTGTATAATTTAACGGCAACAAGAAACCTAAATTTGCCGGCCTCCTTGAATGCCGTCTGAAACTTGCTTCTTTTGCCTAAGAAAATATACAATACCTCATCCCCTCAAGTCACCTTCACGAGTCACCTTCTGGACAAATCGAGAGAACAAAATATTCAATGCTTTTACGGCAAGCTCTTTTATGGGAGGGCTGCACACATGCGCAGTTAGGTTACTACGATGGCCGCATCCACGCTACTTTAAATTTAAAGGTTGGAAAGCATCATGGGAACAGAATGCAAAAATTGACAGGTATTGTATATTTTCTTAGGCAAAAGAAACAAATTTCAGCCTGCCTTCACGGAGGCTGACAAATTTAGGTTTTTATTACCTAACCGAAAATATACATTACCTTTAACCGCCCAGCCTCGCCTCCCTCTGAGTCACCATGGTTGACCAGGGAAAGAGATAAATCCAGGTCCGAGGCTGGCAGGAAGGCCAACAAGTTTCTCTAGAGGCAAGTTGCATCTGAAGAAGGAAATGCTATAAAAGGGAGGTAATGCATTTTTTTGCAATAAAAAACAATTTTAACCAGTTATCCCTGGTAAATTGATGTTTTTCTCTCAAAGTTAAGTCAATGGTAGGTGAATTCATCATGAACACAGCAAGAGACAAGCATGGGATTTGGTGAAAATGGCTAACTTAATTGTTTTTTTTCCCGGCAAGTTAGCTGTTTTTCTACGTAGTGTTCAAAGTGCTAATTTTATTTTCGTCCTTTTTTTTTGTAGATTCCACCATCATGGTCAAACCCAAGTGGGAAATATCATGTAGGAATAAAAAAAGTCTTTGAATTGTACCCTAAGTCATTGCAAGAAAGAATAGAGGTACGTTTGGCCATGTTAAAAAATTTGAAGTTTTTTGTCAAGCCGTTTTCTAGAAAAACCTTTGTGGGTGGGTGTTTTTTTTATTCACTTTTGGCAGACATTTTTATAGTAAATACGTTCTCTGATTGGTTTAACATACCGATTTTCTTTTCACAAGTCAATGTAGGAAATCACGAAGGCTTTCAGCCTTTTCTGTCGCATTGTTATTTATCCTCAAGATGGCTGAAAACAGCCACACTACCTTTCGCTTCAAGACACATGTCTAGTGGTCGCCATGCTCATATATATATTTTATCTGGATGTTATCATTTATCTTGGCAAGCACACTAGTGTGTGTCTTGATATAACAAATTCTATTACTGATTAGGATGGCTGCTATAGTTTTGCACCTATTACCTGTAATATACCACCAGCCAAGATTAGTTAGCCAAGTGTTCAGCACATTAAGATACATTTCTGATGATATCACTTCATTACTTTCAATATCCGTGAGCCAAAAATAGTTGGAATTGAACGCATTATATTATGATATGAAAAAAAAATCAATAAATTTAATTAAATAAAAAAAACCTCTTGTTTATAACGTTTGCTGTATTTTCTACCCTTATTACATTCCTGATACCAACCAGCTGAATATAGTTTCTGGCGAGCCGCACATTAAGCTATCTTTGGATATCTTTGGAACTGAATTAAAATAAATGAAACCTGGGTTGCCCCAATAAAGGATGTCCGAGATATTTTCTACGTTTACTCCAACCAGCCGAAAATATTTGGTGTGCAACACATTAATAATAATAATAAATAAATTTGTTGCAAACGCAACCGGAATGGCAAGGACTTGTCAATCACATTATATCATTGTTCAAAAACTTAACTTCACTACGCCACAGCAATAAACAGTAAACTTGTCCACTTAAATTTTCGGTGGATAAAGGTTGGCGTCCACCTTCATCAGAAGCTTCAGTACCGAACGATAATACGGGACGGAAAGCCAATGGGCTCGAGATTGGTTTAATAAATACGGATGCAAACCTATTTACGTTGCCTTTTGGACTTATATGTCAGACTGCCGTGTCAGTATGGCTCAGCGGTAGGACCTTGGCCTTTGATTTCAAAGGTCCCGGGTTCGATTCCCCGCTGAGGCAGTCTGACATACAAGTCCAAAAGGCAATGTAAATAGGTTTGCATCCGTATTTATTATACCGAACGATATGTCCGTTACGTAGCGTCGTCTGCTTTTGAATTTGCTGCAACAGCTTTGGCACCACTGATCTTTACGGCATGTTCAAACTGTGACCTCCATTGCCATCCAAGTTTCTTTGCAAGGTCAGACCTCACCTGCCGATCAATGTTGGGGTACGCTGGGGGCACTATGTTCATGAGGGAGAATCCTTACTTTTGGGATTGTTTGATGGCAATAGTTTCCGAACTTCGTAGGTGGGCATCATTGTGGGACGTGTGTAACGGCGGGTGCTACGACGGGGTAGGTGCTTGTAGCATCGCCGGTCGCCTGGTGTAACTGGAACTTTCTTACTATTACTCTGGTCTGACTTGTGATACTTTTTAGTTAAAACAGCACAACTGCTACAGTCCCGGTGTAGAGAATGGAGCTACGAATGTCCTAATAATGTAGGCTAACTAGTAATAATAAGCGGTAACGCTGCCACCAAGATGGGAATTAGGCTAGCTAAGTTATATTCGACGAGAATTATCGTAAACACTAACTGCTAACAAACAACGAACGAATAAACCGTTGGACGTTTAAAACTCCTGGTTTTTATTTTAGTCAAACATGTTAAAACATTAAAATATTTGCACTTTACATTTACATTTGGTAAATCTTCACCTGGTTTAGGTTATAAATGACACGGGGGGAATTTACATTAAATTCGACACTAGAACTTGGATTAGTTCAAATAAAAACAATTTCAAATAGAAACGGTGAGTTTTGTTAGGCACAAGGGGATTTCGCAAAAGAGCCCTCTAAATTACAGACAGCCTCGGCTGACTAATAATAGTAGACCTGTTTTACAGTTATTTTTCTACGTGTACTAGCAAAGCATTAAACCTCCCAGAGTTGCTGTTGATAAGTCAACTCCATAAATTATAGAAGCCGCAGCTACATATAAAGTCGATCCGAGCGTTTAATCGATGGAACCTCCCACGAAGATCAAACCGTCCTTTGTTTACAATAAACTGCGTTTAAAGAAACACGAAAAAAAATTTAAAGCTGGTTTTTAGTAAGGGACCGTGAACCCTTAAATTACGGCCGCCAACGTCCGAAATGCCGTTTGGCTTGACGCACCATAAAATTAACTACAAAGCTACGAGGTTAAGTTTAAAATTAAACTATAAATTTTGACGTAAAGTCCAAAAAATAAACAAAGTTAAACTAAGTTGAAATACGAACCACTACCTTTGCCCGGCATGGCAACAATCGCGGCATCTCCACTCCCGACCGGCGTAGCGACCTCTAGCTTTGAGTATCCTGAGCTGTGATAATGAGTGAGTCTGGGGCTGGGGTTATATACTCATTACCGGAAGTTGGCGCGGACGCCGAGGATAGCTGCAGAGGGGGCGAGAGGGGAAGAGGAGGCGGACATCTTGGAGGAGGAGAGACTGACCGAGCTGTCACTACCGGAAGTCGGAATGGCAGCGCGGACGGCTAGGGTAGCTGAGCGATCTGGTTGGAAGGGAAATTGAATGCAGTGTTTTGGTTGGACGGGAATTGCGCAGGCTGAATTGACAAAGAGAATTGCCGACTTGGAAATGTTAGAGGCCTGTTTTTGAATGTGCAAGTGAGTTTTCAACTCGTAACAACGTGATTTTTAGGCCTATTAAAATAAACTACGATGTTATGCATCGCAACTATTGAAGGAGGGGGGGGGGGAACGAAGTGTAATGCACAGAATTATTATTCGACTTTTGGAATGAAACTGCTATATACAAGGCATGTTTTTAACGAAAGCTAGTTTGTTTACGTTTTTAGAGGTTCACTACGGTCGGAGTTTGGATGGAGATGCTATAAAAAATAAACATAAAATCATACACTGGGTCCGTGAAAATATACAAACATAAACATTGGAGCTCCGGTAGGGTTCATGGCAAGAATTTAAGTTTACCAAAATGCATTAAGTGCACAAATTAAAAGATTAAATGTTCCAGCTAGTTTTTAAAGGGCTATACCGCAGTTTAGGTTAGATTTTAAACTGGTTTGAACATCGGACATTTTTCATAAATAAACAAAGTCGTCACTTGTTACAAATAAAAAATATCGTGTGTTTTTAACA
>JAHWFP010242252.1:35461-46332 GCA_023313725.1 Lithobius niger
CTACCCTCCCAGTGTGGCTTGCACACAAGTGACGACAAGCCACCACAATGGAACCCACTAAAAAAAAAAATCTAATACTACTGAAAAAAAAACAAGTATTGTCATTAGATTTTTAGTCACTCTAATTTTTATCTGTTGAGAGAGGAAAAAAATGTTTCGCTTTCTGAAAAGAAAATAAAGCTGCACTTGCGAAAGTTAGACCCCCTTATTTAAACAAAACAAAATGCTTTAAATTCAAAGAAACTTGAAAACTCGTTTCTTTACGACCCTTGTATTTGAATAGTGTTGAATATGGTTTGGTTTGATTCTTGAATCCATTTAGTTGAGTTTCCTTTTTGGTTTTTAGATTTCAACGGCTTCAACAATCGTGATGATGGGTATGACAATTTAAGCTAAAGTTGAATTTGTCAGACGAACACGCGTCCTGAATGGTTATTTCTGCACACGAGCCTATTTCTGCTCAGAATAGGTTGGTCGTTGTGCAGTGGAAACATGAAAATAGAAAAAGAACAAAATTTTAAAACCGTGGAATCAGTATTCCACACGGATAACGAAAACAACACATGTTTCACTCACATGAACAATTAAAAAATTCGATTATTTTCAAATACCAATAACGTTAACGCGACACTTTTCCTATTTAAAGGAACATTTTAAAACCGTGGGATCCATTTCCCACACGAACAACCTGAAACAAACATAAAGATTAGTCTGTCAAAAAAAAAATGGTTTGATATTGTTTTAATTTGATGATAGCGAGCTTGTCCGGAGCTCGACGGATTCTCTTTGGACGTTCAGTTGTTTTTGGATTATTGTGCGCAGAAGCATCAACAGATGGCGCACCCTTACGCTTTTTGGACTTCGTTTTTGACAGAGAGACTTCCGATGTGCTAGGTTTATGTGGTGACACCCTAGCAAGTATCGGAGGTGCTTCGCCAACTGGCACTCTAATCTCTGGAGCGCTGTAATTTTGTGCCAAGGCGGAAACCTCATCATCGATAACGCTTTCGGGATCAATGACGTCATCGGACTCGTTGACTGTCAAAACGGGTGATTTTGCCCTATTGCGTGCGTACGTGACATTTTGCCCTTGCGGATCAGGTAATTTTGGTAGCACGTCTCGTTCATTGGTGAAAGTTGGCATAGCGACTGAACTTCTTCTGGATTGGCCCATCGATTTCCGACGCTGGTTGGTCAATTCAGCTGACGTGTCAACTGAACTCGGGAAACCAATCGAATTTCGCTTGCAGACGTGTTTCTGAAAATCTGCACTCTTGTGTAATTTATTCATGTTAGAATTCTCTCCGCAAACTGTTGGAATTGCTGCATTTTGAGTGCCATCTTCAGATAACTCAGAAATTAACCTGGCTCGAAGCTGGTCACGACGTTTGGCTACAACCTTCTGCTCGTCATTAAGCACTTCGTATATTAGGTGAGGCATTCTAGATTTTACGACCCCACTAGACCATAGTCTTGAGTTGGTTCGACTAAAATCACGGTACCACACCGTGTCTCCAACGGTATAGTGTTTAGACACACGATGCTTAGTGCTTTCAACTTGCTTTTGCTGACTCC
This sequence comes from Lithobius niger, assembly GCA_023313725.1. Taxonomy (NCBI): domain Eukaryota; kingdom Metazoa; phylum Arthropoda; class Chilopoda; order Lithobiomorpha; family Lithobiidae; genus Lithobius; species Lithobius niger. The sequence goes on from JAHWFP010242252.1 coordinate 37,037, forward strand.
TTTTAACGATTGACGCTGGGTCAGGGTACAGCAAGTCTATTTTAGATTTAAGCTGTCGGTTAAAGAATAATTTAGCTGGTGTTTTCTGGGTGGTCGAACTTACGGTAATTCTACTCGATGTTAAGTAGGCATTTATACTTTCTTGGATCGTCAAACCGTCACGACGTGAGCTTTTATATACGCGTTTGAAATTCTTAACAAAAATTTCTGCCTGTCCGTTCGTTTGAGGAAAGTTAGCAGAGCCGCGTAAATGCTGGATTCCGTGTAATTTAGTCCAGTTCTTAAATTCCTCACTCGTGAATTGCGGTCCATTGTTGCTGACAAAGGAATCGAATAAACCGTATTCGGCAATGTGGTTATTCAGGATCTCGATAACTTTTTCAGACGTGGTGCTCTTCATTTTATGAACGAATGGTATTTTGCTATGAGCATCCACAAGTATAAAAAACATATAGTTATCCATCGGGCCAAGAAAATCGGCGTGATAGCGGGAATTTGGTCTGGTCGGGTACTCCCATGTATGTTTTGGGCACGAAACTTGCGCATCTTTGAACTGCTGAAAATTGTGGCAAGATTTAACTTTCATTTCGATATCGCTATCGATTTTCGGCCACCACACCTTCGCCCTAGCCAAGCTTTTTAACTTAACTATACCTAGATGTGCGCTGTGGAGATGTCTAAGTATCTGTTTACGTAAAACTGACGGAATGACAATTCGATGACCCCAGAAAAGTTTATCAGTTTCGATTGAGAGTTCACCGCGACGCGTGAAGTAAGGAAGCACGTCGGGATCATCACAAACGGCAGGCCAACCACGATTAACGTAGCGATAGACTTTAGATAAGATTTTATCTCGCTTACTTTCGTCAACTAACGTGTCATTAAGCACTGGCAAATTGGATGTTGTTTCCAATGCAAGAACATGGTATTGTTCCTCAGCTTCCTCGAATTCCTGATCATTAGGCAATGGAAGCCGAGACAGTGCATCTGCTGTTAAATTTAGCTTGCCTGGTATATGTTCAAATTCACATGTATAGGCATTGAGCATAACTGCCCAACGTTGAACACGCGCAGCTGCCATTTGTGGTATTCCCTTCTTAGGGCCATAAATCCAAATTAATGCCTTCTGATCAGACTGTAAAATGAATTTTTGACCATAAAGATATTCATGGAATCTCTTGACTCCCCACGCCACGCTCAAAGCTTCTCGGTCGAAATGACTGTATCCCTGTTCTGTTTTAGTTAGTTTTCGGGAAGCAAAAGCAATGGGGCGTGACTCACCATTAGGCATAACATGCATCAAGCACGCGCCTACCCCGTAGGGAGATCCGTCACAAACTAGTTTCAGTTTCAGTTTAGGATTATAGTGTACCAAAACTTTGCTTTTGACAAACAATTCCTTAACTTTGCTGACAGCTTGTTCACTCTCTTTCCCCCACACCCATTTGACTTAGGGCTCAACAGCCGGGTAACTGGAGAAAGAATGTGCACAAGGTTTGGCAAGTATTTAGAATAGTGGTTAACAAAACCTAAGAAACTTTGTAGTTCCTGAATGCACGTTGGATTTGGTGCGTTTGTAACAGCCTCAATGACTTCCGGGAGCGTGTGTAGTCCTTCCGCATTGATCATATGCCCTAGGTATTTTAACTCTGGCCGCGATAGTTTGCACTTATCGATCCTAAGCCTTGCTCCGTTTTCCTGTAAAGCATTTAACAACATTCTAAGTGAGTCGTCATGCTTTTCCCCCTTCCCACTTACAAGGATGTCATAGTAAAATGGGGAACATTTAGGAATTCTGCTAGTAATTTGAGTCATAACTATTTTGGAAAATTCCTGGGCTAGATGCTAGGCCCAAAGGAACTAGCAACCAACGAAAAAGTCCTAAAGGGGTGTTAATAGTCAGTGCTGCTTGCGATTCGCGATCTAGTTCAATTTGCAAAAACGCATCCTTAAGATCGATAAGGGAAAACGTATCACTACCAGCTAGTTCACTGAAAAGTTCTGCGGCTGTGGGAACCGGGTAATGGTCAACCTCGAGCTGAGGATTAACGGTGGTCTTATAATCCCCGATAATCCGGATCTCACCGTTAGCTTTATGCACGATCACGATCGGCGTCGACCATTCCGAGGTTTCCACTGGCTCTAGAATCCCCAAGCCAACCAAGCGTTCAATTTCTTGGTTAACTTTTTGCTTAAGCACCAAGGGAATTGGACACACTTTGCAGTAAACGGGTTTAGCATCCTCCTTCAGTTGAATTTCTGCCTTGAAGTTCTTGAACTTACCCATACCCTCGCTAAAAAGTTCAGGAAATTCCTTAACAATTTCGGAAGTATCAAGAGTTAGTGTTTTAACCTTAACTTTTTTAACTTGCCTGACTTTGGTCTGGAGGTCATAATAGGGATTCATGTTGGGTCGAAAGATAGAAAGCCAATCTTTCCCTATTAAGGCAGGTTTATACATTTTAGAAACAAGAGCTTCAAGGTTTTCCGTTTGCCCGTTGATTTTGACTTCAAGACTAATTGAATAAATGGTGTTTTCCCTCCCTTGCGTATAGGAAAGAATAGAATAAGGACTGGTATTAAGTGAACAATCAGAAAAATATTTGGTGTGCCACTCAATAGGAATTATTGTGGCGTCGCAACCAGAATCTAATTCCATTTGCAGTTTTACACCATTAAGCCTTACTGGCATCCACCACTTGTAAATACGCTTTGAGTTTACAACAATAACAATCTTGTTAACATCAACAGGGACTGAGGACAGTTCAGGATCGTTAAACAGTTCTACCGTGTTGTTTTGTAACAAATAATCGTCTTCAGATTCGCTATCATTTTCAGAATCATGTTCCGAATTTTCGACCTCACCATCGGAAGCATTGTCACTGTCGGTTTCACGCTGAAGCCTATGAACTTTCTTTTTGTAGCCATATTTAGTTTTAGGTCTAGATTTAGACTTACTTACAGAACTAGTTGTTTTTACCGGTTCTGCAGCTTTGAAAGGTTTAGTTTTGCTGCTTTGCTTACATACGGCTTTTAGGTGTCCTTTTGTATGGCACCTACCACAGATATAGTCGCGGTATTTGCACCTAGGCTTAACGTGTCCGGAACGCCCGCAGCAGAAGCAGGTTAGATCCTTGTTGAAATTAGGTTTATTCCGCTGCTTGGGTTTGTGAGAAACATAATTTACCGATCTAGAATGAGATCTAATTATTTCTTGGTCGAACTCGGCTGATTCAAGCGATAAAGCAAAACATGTTGTTGCTTTTAGGTCTAAAGTTTGCTTGAGTAATTCCCTTTGAATCGTTTCCGATTTTATTCCCCCAATTAAGCGGTCCCTAATCATTTCACCTGTAATATCAGTGATGCTAGAAAATTCGCAAAATTTGGTGAGAATTTTTAGCGCTGCTAGGTATTCGCTAACGCTTTCATCGGTTTTCTGGGCTCTTCGGAAAAATTTAATTCTTTCAGATACAACTGACGGAGCAGGTTCGACGTCATCCAATATAGTCTTAACCAAAACAGCATATGTCATTGAATTTGGAAGAGCTGGTGAAATGATGGTTAAAATACTGTCGAACAATTTGGCCCCTACTGAAGCCATTAAAAAATCTACCTTCTCGTCGTCAGGTATCTTTTCAACTTTAAAGTAATAACTTAACCTGTCAACATATTTTGCCCAGGTATCAGATTCACTTTCGAATTCAGCAAATAAATTGGCTGCCTTGCTAGCCATGTTTAAACTTTCGATAGAACTATTTAAATTCTCAGAGTCTAAGTTTAAATCCTCTGCATTAACAGAATTAACTTTTAAATCTTCAACTTCAGATTCGAAAAAATTCGTAATTTCAATGTTAACATTAGCGTTCGCTTCGTTTACATCTAAATTTTCGCTGCTAGCAGCCACTTCAGGTGTCAATCCGTTATCACCTGTTTTAGGCATAAGCCACCACAATAATTAAAAAATGCTTAAGCATACACAATTTTAAGACATAGCCTACACTGCTTTTAAAGCTTAAAGGCATAAGCCTACACTAAATTAATTCACTAGTTTAAACACCTAGATGAAACGCAATTTCCTGAATAGTTTCCCCATAACTACCGGAAGCAACTCGAGACTAATGGTTTCTCCTAACATCTAAACAAGAATACTCAGTTAGCCTACCTAGCTTAAAGTTAGTCTGCATTAAATAATTTAAATAACTAGGCTTTAGTTTGCATTAGCTCCTCCGAACTATTTACAAAACAACACGCTAGGCCTAAACAACGGCACTAACTGGTCCTCACTCGTTTTCTGTTGAAAGAAAAACGACTACGGTGGAAAAACTACACCGGCACAAACCAGCCCGAGTAAAGGCACGACAATAATGAATTCTCGAGGGGTAATTTAGTTGCATTTTTAACATGCCCTTCTGATTATAGTGCTATCAGTGTGACACGCCTACGCGTCGCACAGGGCATAATCTTGGTAAAATTACCCTTTAAGAATTCACTTGCCTCCCTCGGTTCTAGCATAAGGTACAATTTTTACGCTAATCAAATAGTACCAAATAAGTTCAACAACCCAGTAGAATTGGAAAAATTTAAACATATTAGGACTACAGATTAAAACTGATCATTTCTGCCAAAAAATGAAAATTTTTTAACTTACCGCAAGTTGGAGCACACCTCAGGTACACTGCAGTAGCCTAAATTTTAAATTAAATGTAACATGTCTACTCCTAGATAGCCATAGAAGGAATGGCACCCACTTCCTCGTCGCCAACTGTGATGTTCCCACTGGAACCGTGGGTTCTAATTAGACATGATGTTCACACTGAATGAAAGGACAGACTAAAACTGGCAATGGACGTTTATTAACTTGAATACAATTCTTTATATAGCAAATGTCATGTGACATTGGGTCACATGATATGTATGGAGCGACATGCATGGATAGACTGGCAACTGTGGGAGGTTTTAAGGTCAGCTGTGAAGGTTAACATTTGAGGAAGCTACCCTCCCAGTGTGGCTTGCACACAAGTGACGACAAGCCACCACAGTCTGTCACCCCCAAGATTAAATCGTGAGGATGCAGAAGATCAGCGTGGAAATGCCACTATTTTCGGTGATTTTCGAAATTGGGCAGATAATTTCCCCATGCCAAATGACTTCCGGCAGAAGGTTTTTAAGCAGTTAGAAAGCTGTTTTCAACCGGAAAACCGGAATAGAGTGAATGTCACCGCTCAACCTGGTCATGTTTCTCAACATGACAAAAACGAACGGAGGCCATTCATTGCACTCTACGCCTGTCATAGCTCACAGACGTTTAAATCGTGCTGTGGAGCCTACCGACAGTACACGGAATCCTCGTCTGCGCTATCCTGGAGCCAACCATGACCGAGTGGATAGACAGACGTGCGGTAACCGTGACGGATGGAGACAACCGGTGATGCATGCACCGGATGTAAATACATTCAGGGATTATGAACCTGAACGTAGGCACAGAGTGTCGCCAGCTAGGAACAGGAAAGCTGAGCATAGAAATGTGCAAGGCCGGACTGGTCCCAGCTATGCGGCCGGGGATTTTAACCGGCAACATAAGGACGAATTTTTAGGCCAGAATTTAATGCAAAATCAGTTTGAGGGATTGAGCATAAAATCGCCAAAAATCGCCATGCCTTCGTACAAAGGTCATAGGGATGAAAAATCGCCGTCTGACTTTTTGGAAGCGCTGTACAAGTACAGCATTGCACTAAGCTTATCAGAAACTTATGTACTGAAAACCGTGGTTCCACTTGCCATGCAAGGCGAGGCGGAACGCTGGTACAGGGTGTTTGGTCCTTACAAGAACTGGGCCACCTTCGAGTCAGATTTTAATTTGGAGTTTGAAAGTCCAAATTATATCGAGGACTTAAAAAGAGAACTTGAAGAACTCAGGCTCCAGAGGAACCTTTCTCAAGTTATGTTCAAGCTGTGTGCGGGTATTTTGACCGGTTATGGTTGTTACACGTCGAATTAAAAAGTGGAGTCTCTGAGTTTTGATCTTTGGTCCTGGGTATCTTAACCAATCGATTTTGGTCCTGGGTTTTTGATCTGTTTCATTGATTCATACTAAGTGACCCACCCACATACTTGAATTTCGCCGGATCAGAATTGAACAAATGTGTCTGGCTTTTGAGGAGATGTCGCTGACGTAAATCTCCTCCACCCGTTTTTTGACCACAACCGTATTAATTCGACGTGTGACACGTCGAATTAAAAAGTGGAGTCTCTGAGTTTTTGATCTTTGGTCCTGGGTATCCTAACCAATCGATTTTGACGTGGGACGCCCTTACACCACCCATAAATTGAAGCGACACGACACTTAATAACTCACTACAAAGCCGGTGTAACCACCGGATTTGCAACACCTAGCAACCAGCTGAAACTAGAATGAGACCAAATCTATGTGACATCAGGATCCACTTCAAAGGAGGTAATTAAATTTTAGTCTCTTTTTCTAAGTACCAACCAACGACTTCCTCCTTTCCTTCTGAGCAATCAGAAATAAAAAAGTCTACGTAAGTTCTCAACCACAGCTCTTTTTCGAAAAAAAATAGAAAACCAATCGAAAGGAATTCCAAGGGCGAAACGAATACAGTTTCAGCAAGCAAAATGATCAATTGAAAGTAATTCCATTCCCCACCATTCTCACGGAGTCCTCGACTCCTAGGAACACCAGCTTTGGAACCCTAGGGAACTCGCTCAGAAGGTGCCCGCAACCTATTTTGATAAAGTCTACTGTCAATGCAACAATTTACATGTATTGTATATTTTCCAGCAGCAACAAGAAACAGTAATTTGCCGACCCCCATGAAGGCCGGCTGAAATTTGTTTATTTGGCTAGGAAAATATACAATACCTCAACCCACCCTACCGCCCCTCTTGAGTCGCCTCCTGATATCAACAGAGAACAAACGATGGTTTGCTTTCGTGGCAAGCCTTTTTATGGAGGGCTGCGCGCATGTGCAGATGGGTTACTTAGCTGGCAAAATCCACGAAACTAAAAAAAACCTCAAGGATGTAACAGCACATCATGAGAACATAATGCAAAAGTTGATAGGTATTGTATATTTTCCTAGGCAAAAGAAACCAATTTCAGCCTGCCTTCACGGTGGCCGGCAAATTTCTGCTTCTATGCCATGTAATATACATTACCAGATATTAAAGCATTCTCCTTCTCCCATGCTGTTTGATTTAGAGATTAAAGACTTTGGAGCGTTGTCAGCGTCGCTACCTACTGCGCATCGGATCTGCTAACCTTCATGTTATATAAGCCGATTCGACGGTCATAGTTTCATCTTTATCTTCTCTAGCTACCGACTTCGTCGGACATGCGGTTCTAGCTCTGCCTTCTGTGGTCACCACCATGCCCAGAGCCAAGGGTGCACCTCATGAGCCGGTCGACCGGATTACCTCTGTGTTCCCGGTATCTGAGCGCTCACTCGTTGAGCCACTGTTGCCCGTTTTCTCCACAATTTTCGACAGCTTACCCCCTGTCCCCTGGAACTGGGACTCTGCGGTCCATGTTCCCCTTTGTGGATCCGTCACCGACGATCCCCCACTACGCCAGTTGGTCTCACTCAAGAGACGGTTACCACCTCTCCACTTCAGTGTGGTCAATTGCAACCAACTACAGACCTTCCCGGTCTCACTCTCCTTTAAGGAACAGTACAATCTTTGAAGCTTCAAGTCAAAGCTCGCCGGACCACCGCTAAACGGGCGTTTCGTCATCCGGACAGTCCTCTGGACCTTCTCGAGCCTCCTCGGCCTCCAGACCGCAGCCCGTTGCCCAGCACGATGGCGCCCGTTCCAAGGAAACAGTACATGCTCTTATGGATTCAGCCCTGCGTTCTTTCAAACGTTAGCAGCCACCGATCCATCTCTAGAAACTGGCACTTGGGTCTCTTCGACTCTCAAGAAACCGCGACTTGCTCAAGACGGTTCTGGTCTCTCTCAGGCCGCCCGCCACTATCTTCCAGTCCCCTCGGCTTTCTCATCCTCTTCCACCTGACTCAGATTCCGCTTCGGTTACCAGTATGCCTGCGCCATCGGTCGCCTCTGGTGACCCACCGTATCGGCACACCCATTTCGATCAAGATTTTCCTGGTGAGCCAGATCCTTCTGAAATCCCCCTTCCAGAGTTACCCAAGACGGTTAAAAATATTATTCCTGACTGCTTTCTATACAAGCCATTGACGGACGTCCCTGAACCAAGAAAGAATAGAGGCCTGTCTACAGGTTTTGGTTTTCGTGACCGGCTTCCGCAACAGCAACCGGTCCTTGGACAGTCCACTACTCTGCTTACTACCCTCCTGCGTACCGGTGGTTCGCTTCTTGGTAATGGTTCACCCCTTGAGTTAGACACAGACCCACCGCCGCCTCCCCCAGGCCGTGAGACTGCCTTTTTCCAACCTCCCGGTGAAGATACCGCCAATCCTACGGCGTTCAATACCTACCCTCAGTCTGCATTCCTTACAGCGGATTTGAAGATGGACTTCGGAACCTCCCTTTTTCTACCACGTAAGGTTACGGGCCCCTCTTTGGTCATTCACGACAATGACCGTCTCGGCCTCCTGGCTGCGTCCCAAGCCTATGTAAAGCACTGCAGCTAACACACTCTGTGATATGCTTTCTATGGATCCACCAACTGAACATAAAATGGGATGTGGCCATGCTCATTAGCCAGGTTTTTCGCAAGGCCCGATTCACTACATACCATTCCATGAACTGGTTAACACCCGTTCTCTTCAACTCCACATTATTGCTTCGAGAGGTCGTTCTCAACACAGCGCCCAACCTTCGTGATTCAACCCGACACATCTTTCGGAACCGACTTTTACATAAGTTCGACACGCTTTTTCGCGGTCTCATCCCCAAGTTAGCACCGCATCTTGACATAACCTGTAAACAGAAGCAACAACCAAAGCTCACCGTCCAAAACCACTCGATCCCCATCATCCAGGCGATACCGACAACTGGTCCACTCTGCCCTCGGTCCACACCAAGGATCGCTGATACTCTCCACCACGATAGGACCGTCACCCTCTCCCGGTCCCGGTGCTGTGCTGCCCTAAATCCCATCATTGACATTTGTCCTTACCCCTTCCCAGTAGGAGGGGAGGGGGGGCTTCAACACTACATCCCGCGTGGCAAAATATCACCTGGGATCCAGCAGTCCTCAAGATCGTTTTCTTAGGGTTACCACCCTACCTTCCTCTCCCCGCCTCCGTTGCGGGCGGGGCGGGGGGGGGGGGGGGGGGGGGGGGGGGGGGGGG
>JAHWFP010242252.1:52272-70877 GCA_023313725.1 Lithobius niger
AAAAAAAAACAACTACTGTACGTACATCTCTGTGGAGAGCACCAAACATTATCAATCGGGTATCCTCGCCATTAAAAGTGAGGGATTTAATGTGTTTGTTATCTACTCTTCAAGCAAAGAAGCTTAAAACGTAAAAGTGGGGGATCCCCCCCCATAAGAAAATTACCTCTCCCTCTGATAAGTTGTGCGACCCAATACTGTATTATGAAGTACTGAAATACCAGGTATGATATGGCACATATCCTGAGTTTGGAATGGAAACGGTGAATCATTAAGAGGTATTTAAGAACTGTTTACCCCAAACCTGGGGGGGGGCTGTATCTAAAGACTGGTGCATTTCCGGACCCATGTTTATAGGACTTTTTCTTCTTATCTTTGATCACACAGCGGACCCTCAAAATATTTGACACCAATTTCCGAACACCCTGTATAGCAGTTTCATTCCCAAAGTCGAATAATAATTCTGTGCATTACACTTCGTTTCCCCCCTCCCCCCTCCTTCAGTAGTTGCGATGCCTAACATCGTAGTTTATTTTAATAGGCCTAAAAATCACGTTGTTATGAGTTGAAAACTCACTTGCACTTTTCAAACCTGGCCTCTAAGTTCCAAGTCGGCAATTCCCTTTATCAATTCGAATCCATCCAACCAAAACACTGCTTCAATTCCGTCAGCCAGTCAGAGCGCTCAAGCTACCCCGGTCGTCCGCGCTGTCATGGCCGACTTCCGGTAGTGACAGCGCGGCCGATTTTGGTCAGTCTCCTCCTCCTCCAAGCGTCCACCTCTTCCCCACTCACCCCTCCGTCGCTCTCCTACAGGTCCGCGCTAACCCTCTACCTGCCTGCCAAGCAGAAGGCATAAAAACCGAAACACAGGAGAGTTTCGTTAACACAGCTCAAGGATTCTCAAAGCTAGAGGCCACTATGCCGGTCGGGAGTGGAGATGCCGCGGTCCGATTGTTGCCATGCCGGGCAAAGGTGGTGGTTCGTATCGTACTTAGTTTAGCTTTAAAAGTTTAATTTTTGGACTTAGTCAAAATTTATAGTTTAAACTTAACTAAACCTCGTAGCTTTAGAAAGTAAATTTATGGTGCGTCAAGCCAAACGGCATTTCGGACGTTGGCGGCCCTAATTTAAAGGTTCACGGTCCCTTACTAAAAACCTGCTTTATTTTCATGTTTTTTTAAACGCAGTTTAAAGTAAACAAAGGACGGTTTGATCTTCGTGGGGTTTCCATTGATTAAACGCTCGAATCCACTTTATAGGTAGCTGCGGCTCTATAATTTAAGGAGTTGACTTATCAACAGCAACTCTGGGAGGTTTAATGCTTTGCAGTTACACGTAGAAACAAAACTGTAAAAACATGTCTACTATTATATATCAGCCGAGGCTATTTATAATTTAGAGGGCTCTTTTGCGAAATCCCCTTGTGCCTATACAAATCACTTTTTCTATTTGAAAATGTTTTAACTGAACATCGTGTTTGTTCTAGTGTTGAATTTTATTGTAAATTCCCCGTGTTATTTATAAACTAATTCAGTTGTAAATTTGCCAAATGTAAATGTAAAGTGCGTTTTGATTTTTAACATGTTTGTTCAAAAATAAAACCAGGAGTTTAAAACCCAGTTGGTTTATTCGTCCGTCGTTCGCTAGAAGTAAGAAATTAAGACAATTCTCTTAAACTTAGCTTAGCTAGCCTAATTTTCCCACCTTGGTGGCAGCGTTACCGCTTATTATTACAGTTAGCCTACAATATTAGGACATGTGTAGCTCCATTCCCTACGCCGGGACTGTAGCTGTTGTGCTTGTTTGAAACAAAAAGTACCCAAAAGTAATAGTAAGAAGATCTAGTTACACCAGGCGAGCGGCGATGTTACAAGCACCTACCCCGTCGTAGCATCCGCCGTTACACTGGCATCTCTACTCAGAACAGTAGAAGAAACTGTTCCGGATTGCTTCTTGTACAGACCGTCCCACGCTCCGCCGACGCTCCTGTCATTAACAGAGGCCTGAAAACCGGCTTCGGATTTGCCCTTCGCGACAAGGACGCCAAACCCGCAGCCTTCTAGTTCAGTCAACCACCCTTACAACTGGACACTGAACCCCCTGCGCCACGGCCCGACCGCGAATCGAGCTTTTTCCGCCAACCCAAAAAACTTCGACACGTTCAAAGAATGCGAGTTCCTTTGCGCCGAGGACAAACTTGATTTCGGATCGGCCTTAACCATCCCAAAACGAATTGAAGTACCTTCCTTCGTCATTTATGACAATGACAAATGCTTACGCTTTAGCCTACGTGCTGCCTCCCAAGCTAATGTTCTCAATACAGCAGTCAACGCATTATGTGAGAATCTTACGGCCGATGCAAGCCCCGAAGAAATTCACAACATTTCGTCTCTTATATCCCAACTCTTCCAAAAAGCAAGTTTTGCCACCTACCATTCCCTCAATTGTGCAACACGGGCTTTATTTAACAACACCCTGATTTTAAGAGAATCAGCTCTCAAATCCGCAAATAATCTCAACGAAGCATCGACTGCGGAATCAGCCCCTACATGAGTCTGACACCCTCTTTTGTGGGTGATCCCGACCCTTGCGCTCCACCTGGACATCTCACGCATACCCAAACTCTTTCGTCAAGACAAGTCGTCCTTGCGCCCATATAAAACCTACAAACACTCGAACCCACGGACCCCATCCGAAGATTGGAACAAGCCGTCAACTTCCACCACCCTCACACGATACGACAACTCCCAACAGTCACAAGAACCAGCCCTTTCGGCCAGACCAGCAGCCACGAGCCCGCCCCATCCAAGGAGCCAGCAGAAGCGCGCCGCAACCCCTGACCGCCGCACCCGCTACTCGTCTCCCGGCGGTCGTAGCTCTCACCGCAAGCAATGACTGCTCCCGGCTCTCCTGTTTCCCGGTCGGCGCAAGACTCCGCCACTTTCACCCGGCTTAGGAAAGACTTACTCGCAACACCGAAATTCTATCAATTATCAAGAAGGACTTTCATCCCACTTTTCTTTCAGACCTACCTCTAGCGAACACCCCTCCGACGAACTTCAAATCACCGATTTCAGAATCCCTTTCGGCCGAGATTGCACTTCTTCTTGCGAAAAAGGCCATCATCAGACACCACAACCCGGGCCCGGGGTTTTACAGCACGATTTTCACCCGGCCGAATAAATCAGGAAGCCAACGGCTCATCTTCAACATGAAACCACTAAAAAGTACATCGACAACCCTCACTTCAAGATGGAAACACTGGAAACCATCCGTCAGTCCTTCAAACAAGACGACTGGTGTAAACGCGGTCTCGTATCAGACGCTCGTGGTGAGGACACCTCAACACCACCGAAGAAAAAACCTGAGGGCAGAATTCTTCCACACCAGAAGAAAATCGTCTTTATGGCGATTCCACTTTAAAAAGGTAAATAATGTATATTTTTTCTTTTAAGCATGAAGCCAAAACACCTCCAGCTTAGTTATGTTTTAGATGTAAAACACACGATATTTTTTATTTGTAACAGGTGACGACTTTGTTTATTCATGAAAAATGTCCGACGTTCAAATCACTTGTCTGCTTCTGCAAACAATTTAAAAACTAACCTAACCTGCGTTATAGCCTATTTTAACTAGCTGGTATATTTAATCTTTTGATTTTTGCACTCAATGCACTTTGGTAAACTTAACTGCTTGCTATGAACCCTACCGGAGCTCAAACTTTGTTTATTTTTACGGACCCAGTGTATTATTTTTATGTCTATTTTTTATAGCATCTCCATCCAAACTCCGACCGTAGCCTACCTCTAAAAACGTAAACAAACTAGCTTTCCTTCGATAAAATCATGCCTTGTATATAGCAATCCGTTTCCCAAAGTCAAATGTTTATTCTGAGCAATACACTTTGTGTCCCCCCCCCCCCTTCAATAGTTGCAATACGTAATATCTTAGTTTTATTTTTATAGGCCTAAATTCACGTTGTTTATGAGTTTTAAACTCGCTGCACTTCCATGCCAGGCCTCTAATCATTTCACAAGCCGTTAAAAAAATCCTTTGTTGACTCAGCTCCTTCTGTAAACAATGTAAATATACGGAGTCAGCACCCAAAGCATTGAGAGCGCCCAAGCTACCCTACCCGTCCGCGCTGTCATGGCCGACTTCTGGTAGTGCCAGCTCGGCCGGTTCGGGTCAGTCTCTCCTCCTTCAAGTGTCCACCTCTTCCCCCGCTCACCCCCTCCGTCGCTCTCCTACAGTTCCGTGCTAACCCTCTACCTGCCTGCCAAGCAGAAGGCATAAAAACCCAGACGCAGTAGAGTTTCGGCAGCACAGCTCGGGATTCTCAAAGCTAGAGGTCGCTACGCCGGTCGGGAGTGGAGATGCCGCGGTCCGATTGTTGCCATGCCGTGCAAAGGTAGTGGTTCGTAAGTAACTTAGTTTAAATTGAAAGTTTATTTTTTGGACTCACACGTCAAAATTTATAGTTTAATTTTAACTTAACCTCGTAGCTTTGAAGGTAATTTTATGGTGCGTCAAGCCAAACGGCATTTAGGACGTTGGCAGCCATAACTTAAGGGTTCACGGTCCCTTACTAAAAACCAGCTTTATTTTCATCGTTTCTTTAAATGCAGTTTAATGTAAACGAAGGACGGTTTGATCTTCGTGGATGTTCCATTGATTATTCGCTCGGATCGACTTTATAGGTAGCTGCGGCTTCTATAATTTAAGGAGTTGACTTATCAACAGCAACTCTGGGAGATTTAATACTTTGCTGTTACACGTAGAAAAACAACTGTAAAACAGGTCTACTATTATAAGTCAGCCGAGGCTGTTTGTAATTTAGAGGGCTCTTTTGCGAAATCCCTGTTGCCTAAAAACTCACTGTTTCTAATTTGAAATTGTTTTGTTAACCATAATTCTGTTCTAGTTTGAATTTAATGTAAATTCCCCCGTTTTATTTAACCTAAACTAAGGTGTAAATTTACCAATTGTAAAGTGCGGTCATTTTAACATGTTTGTTTAAAATAAAAACCAGGAGTTTTAAACGTCCGACGGTTTATTCGTTCGTTGTTTTGCTAGAAGTTAATATGTAAGACAATTCTCTTCAAATATAACTTAGCTAGCCTTTTCCCACCTTGGTGGCAGCGTTATCCGCTATTTAATCACTAGTTAGGTCTTAGATTAGGACTTCAATGCTCCATTCCCTACATCGGGACAGTAGCAGTTGTGCTGTTTAACCAAAAAAGTACGTAAACGCCAAGTAGAGTGATTGATAGTAAGATCCAGTTAACACCAGGCGACCGGCGATGCTACAAGCACCTACTCCGTCGTAGCATCCGCCGTTACACTGGACAGTCACCATAGACCTAGAGGATGCATACCTTCATGTTCCCCTTCATCCGTCTTCAACCAAATTCTTACGGTTCATCTATGACCACCAGGTCTTCGAATTCCGTTGTCTGCCCTTCGGTTTGAATGCAGCACCAAGAATTTTCACCATGGTTCTAAAACCAATCCTTGCATACCTACACCAACAACAAATCCAGGTGAGCGCATACCTCAACGACTGGGCCCTCCACAACCAAGACCCACTTCGCCTCGTACAAAACCGGGACCAGACCATCCTGCTACTAAACCAATTGGCACTCGGTGTGAACCAATCCAAATCACGCCTCACTCCAGGACAGGTCTTCACGTTCCTAGGCGCCTCATTCAATCTGTCATCAGCAACGATAGAAAGAGTCCAAGACCTTTTAAGTCACATTCATCACTTCCCGAATCAAAAAACTTTTTCTCTCCTTGAACTAAACTTCCTAATCGGGAAGATTGACTCGATGGCAAATCCACACCTTACGGCCGCTGGATGGTAAAATGACAAGGGCGAAACTAATATGGTTTCAGCAAGCGAAATAGCTATTCAACTGAATGGTTGACACCCGGGCCTGGGACAATTTTTAACAATTGATAATTTAATATCAATTAGCTCTCACTAACGAGCCCAAACGAGGATGAAACAGTCTGTCTAGAGATCTTTGTGGGTGAGAGCTAATTGATATTGAATGGCATGTAACGGCGTACGCTACGACGGCTTAGGTGCTTGTAACGCCCCCGGTTTCTCTGGTGTACGTGGAGTATCAGCTTGAGGTTTAACGGTGTTTACGACGACTTTTTACGTTCATTAACACAGCATGGGCAACTGTCCCAGAATGGGGGATGGAGTGCCGTTCCTAATTAAAGGGGCTTAACCTTAAACTGTCGGTAATCGCTGCCACCAACGGTGGATTTAACTGTTTAACTAGCTAAAATTAAATGATGGGCTACATATTTATATTTTACACTAAAAGACAATTAATCAATCTAGCAAACAACTGAAGCTTAAAACTCCTGGTTTTATTTATGCAACAGAATGAAAAAGACACTTTACATTATAGTTCGCTTCTAAAAGCTTTTGAATTAAATTAATTAAAAGCAACAAGTTTGAATATACAACTGTAATTCAAAAATTCAGACGAACAACGCTTGTGTTTGAATAAAGTTAAATTTTCACATGAGAAAAAGTAATACTAGGTGCTCCCGGAGACACCCGCAAGATTGAACAGCCGCAACTGATAGTAGTCTATCTGACAGTATGTTTCGTACACGATCAACTGTCCAGTTATGTTTCTAAGTTTTCCAAGTACAAAAGATCAACCTCCCTTAATTCCCGCAGAAACTGTTCTAAGAAATAAAAAGCCCGGCAATTTTACACTTAGGCATCAGTATGTTTCCTTGGACTTCCACAAAGATCAAACCGTCATTTAGTTTAGATTAAAAATCCATTTAAAATAAACTGGAAAAGTTGGTTTTTAGTAAGAGAACCACTCTGACGTTATGGGGTGAGAGAACCTAAGATGCCGCTACAGGCGTCACCACCATAATTTTCTCTAAGCTAGAGGTTAAGTTTACATTTAAACTAAAATTTAGAATATGGGGGTCCTAAACTGAACTTTCAAAAGCTAAACTATAACATACGAACCACTACCATTCTGCCCGGCATGGCATTCTCCGGACATGGCGTCTCCACTCCCGACTGGCATGACCCTTCTAGCTTGAGAGATCTGTGAGCTGTGCTAATGATTGCCTCGTGGGGCTGGGGTTTTATACACATAACTGGAAGTTCGCGCGGACGGGTAGGGGAGCTGCGAGGTCAGATTGGCTGAGGGCCTTGAGAACAATGGAAAGTGGGAGGAGAAGTCGGTTGAACAAAGGGACTGGGTGCAGAGCCGTTTGAAGGAGTAAGGACATGTAAAGACTGGCCTGTTTTGAGTTTTACTCAATTGAACTTTGGGAAATAGGCCTTTACTTTGAAATATTGACTATGGAATGAATATTTACATGTTTGCAACGTGAATAGGCTCTTGTTAAAGCTTAATACTTGGCTTTGGGTAATGCAGAAAGCATTACTATTAAATTTAATAAGCTTTAACTGAAAACTGCAGTGTTATACACCACAACTAATTTGGCGGGGGGGGGGGGGAAAATTAAGGATTCAAAGTTTCTAAGCACAGTTTGACTTTCGGATTGGGTTTGAACAGATCTTTTATAAATATCTTTTGGTTTTTAATAGAAGTACAATCTAGCAGAAGCATTTGGATGGGTCCAGTCGGATTTTAGAGGAGAACTAAAACAAACATATATACACTAAAATTTGTGTCCGGTAGAATGCCGATGTCGAATTACATTGGACATATGGTAGTGTTTCTGGGGGTAAAAAGATTATTATAAAGTATAAAAGCGGTTAAATAAACTAGCTTAGTTGGTTGCTATAACGCCTTAAGTTAATTGGAACGTTTAAGTTAAAAGATAAACTTTTGATCATTGTGGAAATTTTTCATGAGGATTGCGGCCGACAAAATTAATAAAAAATATCACACTTCAAATGGTTGTCTGTACAAGTATATGAGGTTAAGTACCTTCGCAGAGGAAGCCCCTCCTAAAATGTAACTAAGCTAGTGTTTGTGGCTTTTTGCCGGAATAATAGGAGTAATAACGTCAAAATACATAAATACAAGTTTCAATAATGGTGGCCATGATGAAGGAGCGCTGCGGTTGGTTTTGGGCGATCTTTAAATGTAGATTTGAGGATCGTCTAGATGGAAAGTCCGGATTTGGGCTACCCCAAGAAGCTTGTATTAGGACAGGCTATTGAATGTCGAAAAGTTTGGCCGATTTGGTCCATTATTGCGAAAACGGCGAGATTGTCACAATCGAGGCATTTGGGCACTCCAAGAAAAAAATTGCAAGTTTTGAAAAGCGTTTTTCGGCGGTCCACGTTTACAGGTAAGACCTTTCCACCACCACCGGATCGACAATTGGTCAAACCCCCAACTCAACCAAGACCAGCAATGGCCCTTCTACAAAGATTTCCCCCGAGAAAGCCTCCTTTGGTGGGCAGACGTGATGTACTTAACCAAGGCGGTTCCCCTTCACGAACCCACTCCCAATCAACTTCTTTTCAGTGACGCCTCAAACCACGGCTGGGGAGCCCACCTCAACAACCAAGAAATCTCAAGCACTTGGCACAAAAACAATCCGTACCACATCAACTTCCTCAAACTTCAAGCAATCCATATAGCCCTGCTTCATTTCCTCCCAAGCATCAGAAACCAGGTGATTCAAGTACAAGCAGACAACACGACAGCACTGGCCTACTTAAGGAAAGAAGGCGGAACCAAATCCAGACTCCTCCACAACCTCACCTCCGAGATCCTCAACCTGTGCATCTCAAACAACAAAACACTGTTACCCCTTCACATACCAGGGAACAGGAACGTCATTGCAAACTCTCTTTCCCGCCGCACACCTCCAGCGGGAGAATGGTGCCTCAAGAAATCCATCTGCAAATATATCGAGACATGGGGGACATCAATGTTAGACCTATTCGCCACGAGGCACAATGCCCCATTACTAAAGCCCGATCCCAGACGAGCAAGCAATGGCAGTCGACGCCCTAACGTACCCATGGTACAACCTTTATGCATACCTGTTCCCTGCATTCAAACTCCTTTCACATGTACTGCAGAAAGCCGAAGAAAGCCAAGGCCTCTTCCTCCTCATAGCCCCCTTCTGGCCATCGGCTCCATGGTTCCCTCACCCTATGTCTCTACTAGTCGACACTCCAAGAAGCCAGATCTTCTGTCACAACAAAAGGGCTCAAAACTCCACCCAAACCTAGCGAACCTAAACCTTCACGGGTGGCTACTATCATCAAACTCCTCAAAAAGGCTGGAATTCGTAAAGAAGATGCCATTCGAATCGCATCTAAAGCAACTAGAGATTCTACAAACAAAATGTACGACAGCCACTGGTCAAAATGGTTTCATTAGTGTTTCGCTAGGAAAATTAATCCACTCGATCCCTCTCTGCCCGAACTGCTAAAATTCTTCAGACCTTTTTAACATCGACAAGCTCAAAGGGTCAACAATTTTGGTCTACCGCTCAGCCCTAAACTCGGTTTTCAAAGCCGCAAGGAATACCATACTACTCGAAGACTATCGGATCTCGGCACTCCTCCACTCCTTGGAGTTCGAAAGACCTACAACGAGAAGAAATGTTTCAGACTGGGACTTGTCAATCGTCCTTCATTCCCTAATAGAAACCCCTTACGAACCAATGCAAGACAGCTCCCTCCTCTCCTAACCCGGAAAACTGTCTTCCGCGTAACACTAGCAGCTAGTGCCCGTTGTTCCGTAATCCAAGCCCTGTCAGCCGACCCAACCTACTGCATTTTCGGCCCAAATTTCTCGTCAGTAACCCTTCACCCAAGAGCAGGCTTCCGCGCCAAAACACAGAAACCATCCGAACCCTCGAAACCCATCAAGTTTCCAGTTCTCTCCAATATTATAGGAGATGAACCGGAACGTCTTTTATGCCCCATCCGAGCACTCCGTTTCTACCTAACCCGCACCCAACACGAAGACATCCGAAGAGGCAGAAACCAGCTCTTTCTACCAGTAGATTCACAAACGGGAGAAACCTCAGCCGGAATGATCTCCCGTTGGATAAGGAAGACAATCGATGCCGCCCACGATAAAGCCAATCTGAGCAGAGAAAGAGCAACAGCACACGAAGTCAGAGCGATTTCAACATCATGGGCACATCACAACGCCACACCCATAGAAGAGATTCTTGCAGCCGCATCCTGGCGTCACTTATCGACATTTACCTCCCGCTGCCTGACGAACATGTCAAGAGAAGAAAGAGGACTACACCGGCTGGGACCAGTCGTCGCGACCAGAACTGTGGTCAAGCCCCCTTAAGCACACAGAACGAAGCAGAAGCAAGCCAACCACTGAAGGAAGCAAGCCGTCCTTAAAAGGAAGCAAGACCTCACTTAAAACAACGGTCCTTTTCAGGGCCACCAAACCTTACGAAAGAGATCCAACTTCCTGTTTTGATCACCCTGTTCTGAATAAAGCGTGAATTTTTACCATAATAAACATTTTTGGGGGAACGCCTGCTTGCATCCCGGCGTGCCCCGTCAGATCGGTGTCCGCCACCACGTTTGACAAGGTCAGCTGATAATGCAAAATTATCATGTTAATATGTTTGGCAAACAAGAAAGAACATTTTTGCGGCCCTCAGTCCGGCCGGCTAAAAATGGTTTCTTTTTTGCCTAAAACATCACCAAAGGCCCGCCCTACCTCCCCTCTAAAGTCACCGCCTGACAGATTGAGAGGAAAATAAATGCTGGGACCGGCCACGCTCCCGCTTTATATAGAGGACTGCGTCGCGCAGATGCAGTAGGGACATGCAAGCAGGCGGATACATACAACCGAAAAACCTCCAGGGAGACATCACATTGGGGACAATGTAATGCAAAATTATCAGGTTAAGTATGTTGTAGGCAAAAAAGAAACCATTTTTAGCCGGCCGGGCTGAGGGCCGGCAAAATGTTCTTTTTAAGTTTTCGGCCTCTATGATATTGATTTTCACATTTTAATCTGTTTAGTATTTATGTAAAACAAAACATAATTTTTTCAAAAGGTTTTTTTTTTTTATGCAAGTTCGGATTTTTTTTTTAAATGGGGAAAAAAGGACTTGTTTTCAGAAAGCCATTTAATTTCCCCCTACTTTCTTTAATTGGTGGATTTTGGTAGACTACCCGGCTCAGGTACCCGGTAGGGTACAGTTCACAATACCCAGATATTACCTGGTACTCAGCAATATCCCTACCCGGTACATCCCTAATTCTGTTCCTTCTGTTCCTTCAATCGTGGCAAAGTTAATACGTTTGGGGATTCAGCGCGCTAACCTAGGGGGCTTCGTCATGTGGCACCCGCCACCGTTGATGAAGTCTGTGGAATGCTAACTATCAGGTAATGTATATTTTCATGGCATAGAAGCATCAAAATACCAGGGGCACCTGTTTTTTTTTTCTGTTGCCTAATGAAAATATACATTACCTGAACATTCCCACCCTCCCCTCAATGTCGTCACTGGCACACCATGTAGAGGAATAAAAGATGAAACTACGGCTGTCGACTCGGCTTATGTACTATGGAGGCTACGCAGATCCGATGCGCAGTAGGTAGCGACGCTGGCAACGTTCCAAAGTCTTTAATCTCTAGATCAAACAGCATGGGAGGAGAATACTAAATATCAGGTAATTTACATTTTCATTAGGCAATAGAAACAAAAATTACCCAGAAACAAAAATTACCCAGGTGCCCCTGGTATTTTGATGTGTTTTTTTTTGTTCTTAAATCAGGTCAGAGCTAAGGTAGCAAAATTTAATAAAAAGGTTAAATGCTTCAGCTAATTCTAAAACACATTTTAAATTAAATAAGTAGCTGTTTTTGAAGCTAATAACCTAATGTGGTAGCAATTGAAATCGGTAAACGCTAAGTTACAATTGCGCATTTTGCAAAATCGAGAATGCAAATAAAAACGGCCAAGTTTTTTAAGTAATAACTTCATTTATGTGGGGAAAAGGCCTGGACATTAGCAGCACCTTATTCCCCTAGCACACACTAACTGGTTGGCATTATGCCCAAAAGAAAACAAGTATTTACAGTTTTAATGATGTCCAATGATCAGCCGTTAGTCGTGTACGTTATGGCAATTTTTAACGTATACATTATTGATTGTAGAAAATTAACGGTTTGTAGCAGCAGACGCTATGATGGGAGAGGTGCTTGTAGCATCGCCGACATCTTGGTTGACTTTGGTATACTTTTAAGATTACTGGGTGGCGGTTTTGACTTTCCAGGAAAACAGCACACTTGAACTACTGGCCCGGCATGGGGAGTAGAACTTCGTCGTCCTAACTAATTAGGGATTACTAGTAAAATTAAAAGGGGGTATTCGCTGCCACCAGGTGGGTGTCTTTTAATTGCAGGCCTGAGTTTTAACTAACAGTAATTTACATATTATTTAACTCTAGCAATTAATCGTACTAGCAGAACAACTGAAGTTTTAAAAACCTCTTGGTTTTATTAAAATGCAGTTGAATATAAAAACAAGAATTTACATTAAAATTCGTATATAAACTTCGTTTAGTTTCAATCACAATTTCGATGAGAAAAGTGTCTTTAGAAACGCGCAAGAACCCTCGAAGTTGTGCAAACCGCGGGAATTACACAAAATAGTCGGCAAGATTGTTTCAATTGTCATTCAAAAGATCAAATCTACAAGTTTAAGATTTTTTTTCACAAGGATCAAATCTACCGATAAACAAAAACGCCCACATTAGTTTGGGACAACTGGCCATCGAATTCTCTGCTTCTGCAAATCTAAATAGTTAAGTGATCAACGATGTTTACATCATATATATAAGATCGCTAAATCTGCTTTTGGTTAACCAACTTCCGTATATCGGTGCAACTTGTCCACTGACAGAAATTCCAGAAAAGCAGTAATAAAAATAGTCAGACCGTGAAAGTAGATGCTATGTTAAAGGTTGGTGTGTTGGTTGAATTTAGGTATTAGGTTAACACGTTAACAGCAATTAAAATATAGGTAAGATCGTTAAATCGTTTAGGTACATGACTGCAACTTCCGTACAATCGGTGCAACTTCCGGTCAGTCTTCCAGTTCACTCGCACAACCCAGAAACCAGTAATAAAAATAATCACGTTGAAAGTAGTCAATACGTTAAAAATTCGTTCATGCTCATGCGGTCGTTGTGTTGGCTGAATTTAGGTATTAGGTTTAGGTATTATGGTCAGATCCGGCAAGGCTCTCGTGGCCATATACACACCGCGCCATCTATTGCCGACATCACACTCCAGCAAATGGTCAACTGAGATTGAAGCTGCCTTCAACGCCGACGGTCACTGGTGCTTCAGGTAGGCAAAGAGTTACGGGGGAGGGGGGAAGAATGAGTGACCAGAAGCAATGAAATCTGTGTTCGAAATTTTTATTCTATCATCTTTCGCCAGTTTTTATATTTTTACCGACAGCCACACATCTTTACGCTGCGTCCACCAATCCAAGACACGTTCTCCCATTGCCCACGCCGTGTGCTTCAATGTAACTGCCTCTGGCAACTGCACTACGCCAGGAATCTCACCATCTTCCAACCCGCTTGCGTATGGCATGCATCTTTACTTTAGCCATCTATGTTTAATTTCCATTGGCTCTTGCCAAATATTTTCATCGCCAAAATTACGCACATCTGCATCAAAATAATCATCAGTCACCATGACCTCGAGCAGAACCAACAAACTGCGGCGCATGTCGTCTGCGTCTTTCATTCACCGGGTCATACGCCTCAAATTGTTCGTCTGTATGAAGGAAATTACGGTTTGAATACGCATCCAACTTTTCGTCCCTCTGACGGAAGTCACGGCTTGAAAACATTTCTACCTCGTCGTCCCTACGACGGAAACCACGCCTCGAACCCCTGTCTAATCCCTCGTCTGGGGCAGAAATCCCGGTTCGGTTTACCAAACTACAATGCATTTCTCTAAACACCCTGCATTTCCTCACCAATAATCCTAGGCAGCCCTGAAATCTACTATGCCAGATTCCCCCATGGAATCACCAGGCCCATAATACTCGCCGCTACTTTAGGCCTAACTACGCCGCCATTTTGAATTTTCTCCAACTCTTTACTCCCATTTTCCAAGTCCCGTCGATCAGCTTCATTCCCATCGGCCGGATAATCTACTCTCACGGCCCTCGGCTTTGCTATATTTTCTTCGATGTATTAACGTTGCAAGCCAATAATTCCTCTCAATGGCAACTTGCCGTGTTTCAGCAACTCCTAACTCGAACTTGCCGTACTGACGGCAAAAGAGGCAGTGGTGATTGAGCGCGAAGCAGCAGGGCAGGTGGGGACCGAAAGTAATGCGATTGGACACGGTCAGAGACATCAGGAAGGATAAAAGTTGGAGGGGTGTAAACTAGAAACTTACCGACATAATTTTCCATTTAGCCAAAAATGTATGTAATTTTTCCAACTGATTTGCTGACTGACCAAAAATTATGCAATTTTGCCAACTGTTTTGTGGGGGGGGGGGGTGACACCCCCCACCACACACCCCATAAAAACCGTCCCTTGACACGGTTTTTGCGTAAATATATGTGGGAGATTAAAAGTGCCAATAAGCAAAGGGGCATCCCACTTGTTAACACGGTGAGAAGGATTGTATGAAGTAGTAGTTCAATTTTTTTTTTTTTTTTTTATTACGGGAATGTACATGTCATCAAACTGGTATGTTTTTTTACTACAACTTTTTTTTTTCTGTAGAAACTTCGAAAAGAAAAATTATGGGATCCGCACCACAAAGAAGCCCTTGCTCAGGTGACAAGGAGGATTCAGGAACTAGAGCTTCGACACTCCCAAGGAACGCCAACAATAGTAAGTACCCATTTAGGCGGATAACAGTATAACCGAAAGTGCCATGTTGGAAAATCTGTACATTGAAAAACCCCTCTGTAACGTTAGTCCATGGGTCTTTAAAAATAAAACATTTTAACAGGATTAAGTTATAGGCAAACACTTTAGCATGCATTCTTGGTTCAGAAATCTTAAGAATTCTGTTGTTGAAAGAGAAGTAATGTTATAAGGTGTAGTGTAGTGTATTGATGGGGTACACTAAAATCTACGTGGGTTAACTAGGGCATAGTGACGACAGTCAACTGTTGTGTAGGCTACAACTGGAGAGACAAGTTTTATTGGGAAAGCCTTGTATATAATCATTTTACAATGGTCATGTGACCTGAGCGGTCATATGTACTATGGCATGAAACATTACAATATTGCATAGCTAGCCTAACAGTGGGTTAGGCAAGTCTAGGAAGGTTAACAAACTGGACCTGAATTGAATGCACCGTTGTGGTGTCTCACTGACGACACCACATGTAGCCTAGCTATATTAATTCTAACATCACAGTAATTATTCATGCACAATGCCCATGTAGTCAAAGTAAATTGAGTACCTTACTGTATTTTTTTTCCGACAGTTACATTTCCATCGAAGTAGAACTAAGGACCCGGACTTTTTGAAAGGGTGTACTGTATTCATCCTACCATTCAACCCCATGGTCAGGTCTATTTTTCTTGGGTGTTATTAGCTTAGCTGTGCACAGTGATTTGGTGTGTACGAGCAGGTGTGAGGGGTCACCCCTCGACATGCCCCCATCATGGCTTAAGAGTTCAGCTTTAGTAATAGTTATTGGTTAAAATCGAGCGGTTATCGATTTTTAACCCACGGCTGCGATTACTGGCCAGGCTCGATCCATGCTAACTCTTATTTAAGTATGTGTTTTGTGAAAATTGCTTCAAGAAAAACGGCAATCAATCAGTATGTTACATGAATGTTCCATTTTAGTTTGTGGAGGGGGGAGTGGGTGGTAGACGAATGAGTCCTTTGGGTCAACTTTGTGGATGGAGGGGGGGAGTGGGTAAGAAGAGACACGTGTCATTTGGCCAGATTGCATGCTATATGCTTGCTCATGTTTTTGAAGGTTTTCGAGTGAAAAACATTCGATAAGAGGTAGCAGGGATAGAATGACATTGTGCTGGGACATTTTGGCAAGGTATGTAATTCATTTTGTGCGTTTGTAGTTTGAAAATTGTTTAAAAACTATGTTAACAGGGTATCGGTATAAATGAAGGTCATTGCATTTTAGTTTGTGGAGGGGAGGAGTGGGAGGTAGACGGACGAGTCCTTTGGGTCAACTTTGTGAAGGGAGGGGGAGTGGGTGGGAAGGAACAACGCGTCCTTTGGCTGGATTTCTTGCTATAAGCTCGCTCGTGTTTTTGAAACTATTCGAGTGAAAAAATGTTGATAAGAGGTAGCAGGGATAGAATGGCAGTGTGCTGGGACATTCTGACAAGGTATGCAATTCATTTTGTGCGTTTGTAGTTTGAAAATTGTTTAAAAACGGTAATAGGGTATTGGTATGAATGAAGGTCATTCCATTTTAGTTTGTGAAGGAGTTACGCTGAGTGAATATGCTTAGAAATGGGCCAGACATGTGAGTGTTAGCATAGATAGGATTGCAAGTTAAGTAATTCCTTTTGTACGTTTTTATTGCATTACTCTTTTGCACGCTGTATTTGGTTGTTAATGTGTGCGTTCCCGGTCGCGTGATCCAGAAGTGTCAAAAGTGTGGGGTAACTTGATACCCCTGTAAACGCGGTCTCGTATCAGACGCTCGTGGTGAGGACACCTCAACACCACCGAAGAAAAAACCTGAGGGCAGAATTCTTCCACACCAGAAGAAAATCGTCTTTATGGCGATTCCACTTTAAAAATGTAAATAATGTATATTTCTTTTTCATAGGCATAAAGCCAAAACACTTCCAGCTTAGTTATGTTTTAGATATAAAACACACGATATTTTTTATTTGTAACAGGTGACGATTTTGTTTATTCATGAAAAATGTCCGACGTTCAAACCTAACCTAACCTGCGTTATAGCCCATTTTGACTAGCTGGTATATTTAATCTTTTGATTTTTGCACTTAATGCACTTTGGTAAACTTAACTTCTTGCTATGAACCCTACCGGAGCTTGAACTTTTATGTTTGTTTATTTTTACGGACCCAGTGTATGAAATTTTATGTCTATTTTTTTTAGCATCTCCATCCAAACTCCGACCGTAGCAAACCTCTAAAAACTTAAACAAACTAGCTTTCCTTCGTTAAAAACGTGCCTTGTATATAGCAATCCGATTCCCAAAGTCAAATGTTTGTTCTGAGAATACACTTCTTCCCCCCCCCCCCCTCGCCTTCAATAGTTGCGATGCATAACGTAGTTTATTTTTATAGGCCTAAATTCACGTTGTTTATGAGTTTTAAACTCACTGCACTTCCATGCCAGGCTTCTAATTGTTTAAAAAAATCCTTTGTTGACTCAACTCCTTCATTACCATAGCCGTAAATACACGGAGTCAACTCCCCACGCATTGAGAGCAGCCTCGCTACCCTGCCCGTCCGCGCTGTCATGGCCGACTTCCGGTAGTGCCAGCTCGGCCGGTTTGGGTCAGTCTCTCCTCCTCCAAGTGTCCACCTCTTCCCCGCTCACCCCCTCCGTCGCTCTCCTGCAGGTCCGTGCTAACCCTCTACCTGCCTGCCAAGCAGAGGGCATATAAACCCAGACACAGTAGAGTTTCGTTAGCACAGCTCAGGATTCTCAAAGCTAGAGGTCGCTACGCCGGTTGGGAGTGGAGATGCCGCGGTCCGATTGTTGCCATGCCGGGCAAAGGTAGTTGGTTCGTATGTATGTTCGTATGTACTAAGTTTAGATTGAAAGTTTATTTCTTCGACTCACACGTCAAAATTTATAGTTTAATTTAAACTTAACCTTGTAGCTTTGATGTTAAACTTATGGTGCGTTAAGCCAAACGGCATTTTCGGACGTTAACGGCTATAACTTAAGGGTTCACGGTCCCTTACTAAAAACCAGCTTTATTTTTCATCGTTTCTTTAAACGCAGTTTAATGTAAACAAAGGTCCGTTGGGTCAATTAGATTTGCAGAAGCGCAGTACTTCATGGAGTGTACATCCCTTTTCTAACGTGATATTCTGATGGGTACGGTTTGATTTAGTGGGAGTACCATTCGAAACATAACTGTAGGTTAAGGTCTACTATTACTACACAGTCGAGACTGTTCGTAATTTAGAGGGCTCTTTTGCGAAATCCCCGTTGCCTAAAATCACTGTTTCTAATTTGAAATTATTTTGTGAACTAAACCCAAGTTCTTGTATGCGAATTTTAATGTAAATTCAAGTAACGTTTTCAACCTAAAAACTAAGTTGTTTATTGGTAAACCAAATGTAAAGTGCGATTTTAACATGTTTGCTTAAAATAAAAACCAGGAGTTTTAAACGCCAGTTAGTTTATTAGTCTGTTGATTGCTGGAAGTTAGTATTTAAGACAATTCTCTTCAAATATAACTTAGCTAGCCTTTTCCCACCTTGGTGGCAGCGTTACCCGCTATTTAATCACTAGTTAGGTCTTAGATTAGGACTTCAATGCTCCATTCCCTACATCGGGACAGTAGCAGTTGTGCTGTTTAACCGAAAAAGTATGTAAACGCCAAGTAGAGTGATTGATAGTAAGATCCAGTTACACCATGCGACCGGCGATGTGTAAACGAGCGCCACCGAA
>JAHWFP010242252.1:71277-103197 GCA_023313725.1 Lithobius niger
AAAAATTAAGTGGTTGTTTTATTCTGAAACACAAACGTCGTTTTAGTAAAAACTTGTGAAAACGAATTATATGTTGTAAATTCAAACTAGTGCTTTTTAAATAATTTATTTCAAAAGCTTACGTGCAAACCAAATGTAAAGTGTAATTTTTATATTCTCTGTTGTTATAATAAAAACCAGGAGTTTTTAACTTCAGTTCGTTTGCTAGTCGATTAACTGTTTAAGTGTAAATAAATATGTAAACCATTTTTAGTTTAGCTCTTGATAAACGGTTAAATTTCCATCGCTGGTGGCAGCAAATTACCAGCAGTATTAAGGTTAGGCCCCTTTAATTTAGGACCCTGCGCTCCATCCCCCATGCTGGGACAGTAGCCCTTGCTGTGCTTATGCCGTAAAAGTCGCATTAATCACCGCAACACCTTAAGCTGAATCTCCGTGTCAAACCAGGAAACCGGAGGCGCTACAAGCACCTGAGCCGTCGTAGCGTCCGCCGTTACAGATGTTACAAGCACCTACTCCGTCGTAGCATATGCCGTTACACCCCACACTTTTTGCAATGATGCACACTTCCGGTCACAGTTAACAGGATTTAACCCACAGAAATTTAGCATGGCGTTGAGTTAGCGTGACGTCACAGCCATGGTTTAATGTATGTTGTAGGCATTAGTGTCTAAAATACCTCTCTCAAGTATCTTGAACGAAGTAACTTGGTGAAAAGTAAGATGATTATTTATCACATTACTTAGGGTGATATCTCTGTGTCAGCACTGCGGTCGTGACTTGTTGCCAGAACACTAGTTTCTTCCAACACTATAGGGACAGGGTTCGTACGCGCTAGCTGAAAAAGTCTGGAATTCAATTAGGTCTTTCTCCAGGCCTTGAAAAGTATGGAATTCTGAGAGATTTTCAATTGCAGGCTGGAAAAGCTTGGAAAATACTGAGAGTAACGTTCAAGGAATAATAATATTCCAAGATCATTATTAAAAAAAAATATTCATTATGGTACATCGATCTAAAAGCACTTGTTCGTGGAAATGCTGTTGGTCTACGTTCTGCCAGTTAAAAAGATAAAATATTGCCTCGATCTCACGCCAGTTTCTATTGCCAAAGAAAACATAACATTACTTGTCTTTCTAGCATATCCTGCCTAAGTGTACTCGAACCCTAGCGAAAACTTGTTGGCTTCCCTGCCAGGCTCGTAGCTATACCTTCTGTGCATGCGTGGGCCCAGACCTTGCTTCATCTTTCTTCCTAGCGCACCACCTGTGTGGTTGATTTCTCAAGCTCTCCCAGCACAAGGATCATCTCAGCAAAACTACGGCACCAGTATGCCATTCCAGTATCATAGACCTTTGCATGGGCCTTTGGCCCAGCGCCTTCTAACTTTTCGGATCATTGGACTCACCGTTGCCTTTGCAGTCTCGTCTGTTGGCCGGGCTTTCGAAGCTGAGGCCATTTCTCCGCCGGAGCGGTAGCGCCATGCGCCCGAGTATCCAGGCGCCCACGTGCCTTACTAGAAGCTGCCCGGTCGCTGCGCCCACACGTCCAGGCACCCGGCGCCCTACGTGAAGAGGCTGAGTTGCACATGAGCCCATGCACCCAGGTGCCCAGATGCCCGAGTGCCCTACTAGATGGGACCCAGTCGCCATCCGAAATCCCAGAAAACTAAGCACCCTACCGCCCATGTGCCCTACTGAGAAGAGGTCGGCCCACATGCCGGGAGTCCCTTAGCCAGCAAGTATTTTACTAACGGCTCTGCCTACTCGTGTACAAAGACTGTTGTTTTCCAGGCCACAGTCATTCAAGCAACAGTCTGTCTTTTTTCGGCAGGCGCTCGAGTGACAGTACGACGTCTACCTTGTCGTGGCATCTTCTGTTTCTTCCCTGGCACCCAGAGCCCGGGCCCAGTCTCTGGGTTTTTTGTGGATCGCGATCTGCCATCTGATTTTCTTGTATATTAAAAAAAAAAACCAACCAGCCATGTCAGGCCCGTTCGTTGCTCTCAGATGCCCGAGCGCCAGTGCATCCTCCTAGTCCTGGTATTTTCAGGCGCCCGGGGCTTTCTGTGGACGATGTTTGGTCCACCATTTTTCAAGTCAAGAGTGCCTTGCCCCCTACGGGCCTCTCCGCTATTGCAGATGTTGGACAGGTTTTTACGTACTACACACTGAACATTCCGTGCGCCAAGGATATTGTTTCACTGGGGGGATCAGTCGACCGACGCACCTGTGTATAGATGGGCTTATGAGCCCAATTTCTCCTTGGGAACAACTGCAGCTACAGCTGCAAGTACTGTCGTTCGTTATACAACTGCACTCCTGCTATGGATGGGGGGGGGGGGCAGCCTGAGGACACGTGCTCGGGGTTCCGCTTCAGCCCTCCAATCAGGTCAGGTGTGCCATTGGAAACTGTTCTCGTCCACTCTGGTCCCTCCGACCAGTTACGGCCTATCGCCCCTTTCTGGCGCTTGAGACGCGGCACCAGCGCTGTCTCCGATCTCGTCCCTGGACTTCTCCGGACCATCTGTGCCCGGTCTGCCTTCCGGGCCATCCCTGTCCTCTTCAACGGGCCGAATCAAACATGCTGTTTCTTCACTGCTGCTACTGCAGTCCTTCGCCATTCTCACTGGGCCTACGCATCATGATTGTGCCTGTTGGTCTTCGGCCTAATGAGTCATCTGGTGATCTTCATTACTAATGAGCCCCTTCATCACCTTTAGGGTCTGGCTACTTTTGCAATCCGACAATCTTCATCTACTTGGCGTTGTTCATCGGATCCCTCGCCTGGCCCCTTCTGGCCTTGTAGACTCTGCTCTAGGCAGCACCGCAGCGACTCCTATCCCCTGCAGGCAGCCTTTGGGCCTTCCGTCCTTCGGTGAAACTGGCTATAACATGCTCGACCGCTCTGCTCCTTACCGTGAGACCTCTGTGAGCCGAGCTATTCGAAAAAAACCCTGCAACAGCCAGACTTCGCAGTTTCTGGGTTCCTGTCTTTCAGTCGTTCTCTTGGCTGTTCTCTTGATCCCACCGTTTCCGACAAGGCCTCCAATATGTTCACAGATCGACGTTTCACCTCTTGGACCCCGGTCCGCTTGGGCCCCAGTCCACGGTCCCCCAAGCCCATGGGCCTATTATGGGTGCCCGGGGTACCGCAGTCTTGCACTGAATCACCTTAGGACCACGGCCGCTAGCCAGACAGCGCTTCTTCCCTACTTCGGATCAATGCTAAAGGAGGCCGTAGAAGACCTACATCTTTTACTTATGGGGAGTACAGCCCCCCTCCCCCCCCTTTTTTTCCTGTATTGTCTACGTTTCGGCCTTTCGTGGTTCGAAACAGGGAGGGGGCTTTCATAGCCTCCACTGGCCCCTTTCTGTGGCCAGATCTTCAACGGTCATTCGTCCAGCATCACGAAAAGAATACAGGGAAACGACCCAATTGTTGTCTGTCAACTTCGCCCCTCTTGGCCCCTAGCTTCCTTTGGTCTCATCTAGACTCTCCCTCCTTTCGATCAACACTGCTTACGACATAATCATTGGGCCACTTTTGTGCGTAACTAGGCACCTCCTTTCTTTTATGGGCCCCATCTTTTTCTTTTTTAGCTACGACTTATTCCTGACGTCGCCTTGTTTTGACTGTTCACAACTGGTGCCTGCTAACAAACGTGATATTCCACCTTCCTTAGATGTCGGCCCCAGCTGCTGTTCCATCTATTTCCTGTCCCACGGGTGGACTGAGCTTTTCACGTTTCCTTTTCAGGGCCTGCAGCAACAACGATGCGCAGTGGACCACAAATCGGGTCATCTAGTGGTCTCCTCCCCGACTGTCTACACACTTGTCTTTCTTCGTGTCCCAGACTGTGGTCCCTCGCTGAAGATTTCTGACCTTCCAGTTTTCATTCAGGCATTTGAGTTCCAGCTGGGCAACTGGCCCATGCGGCTTCACCTTCATCACCCCAGCGTCTCCTTGTAACTCCTTCGCCCCGCTCATTCACTGGCTCTTGTTTTCTTCTCATCCTGCGTTCAGTGCACATGGCTCAACGGGCGATCACGACCGCTACAGATTTCAATACGATCAGACCCTTCCATACCGAAGAATAGATCTTCCGCAAGGTGCAAAGGTGTTCGAGCCCTCAGCATCGGCCCTGTCCCTTGATCTACTTTGAAGATTCAAGAAACGGGCCACCTAGCAGGCCCTTCCAACTTTTCAACCTTTGCTGCAACAGACTCATGTCCTGGGCCTGGTTCTTTGAACCGTAAAAGGACACGCCCAAGCCTTCGGCTGCCCAACCAGGCTCATCTCACACAACCCCTTGAGCCTCAGGTGCCTTCAGGCCTTCCATCGGTTGAGTCGGCGAGCACGTCTATGTAAACAATGGGCCTTCAACATAAAGCCCCTCAGCAAGAGTATCTGATGGACCTCCCGACATTCACCTGAGCCCGTTATCCTCTCCATCCCGGCCGTAAGTTAGTGAGCTATACTGTGGATTGAAGGCTGCAGTCTGATTTTGTAGAGGGGCAGGAGGTCTGTTTTGCTCCTACCGCAGGCCTGTAAGAGAGCGGTTACATGGGAGCTGAAGGCTCTCGAAAACAATAGAGGAAGGAACCCTGAGGGCCAGCCGAACTGTCACTCGAACTAAGTAGAGGGAAAGTGCAGACATCCAAGAGAAGAAAGTCCTGCCCATTGGTTAGTAAGGTGGTTCATAAAAAACTTATTTTTGAAAATGTGTGCTCCAAAGGTCTTATTTGACGACAATGGGGTACAAAAAGTCATGGCCAAAATTTGATACAAATCAGTTGATATCTTGACCCTCCTCCACTTGTAACGGCGGACGCTACGACGGCTTAGGTGCTTGTAACGCCCCCGGTTTCCCTGGTGTACGTGGAGTTTCAGCTTGAGGTTTCTACGGTGTTTATGACGACTTTTTACGTTATACAACACAGCATGGACACTGTCCCAGCATGGGGGATGAAGCGCCGGTCCTAATTAAAGGGGCCTAACCTTAAACTGTCGGTATCGCTGCCACCAACGGTGGATTTAACTGTTTAACTAGCTAAAATCTAAAAATGGGCTACATATTTAATTTTACACTAAAATACAATTAATCAAGTCTAGCAAACGACTGAAGCTTAAAACTCCTGGTTTTATTTTTGCGACAGAGAATGAAAGTACACTTTACATTATAGTTTGCTTCTAAAAGCTTTTGAATACCAATTATTTAAATAGGCAACAAGTTTACCTTTACATAAAGTAGCAAGTTTGAATATACACTTAGTATTTCACAAAATCAGACAAACACCCTTGGTTTGAATAAAGTTTTAAATTTTCACATTAGAAAAAGTAAATCATGAGTGCTCCCGGAGACACCCGCAAGACTAAACAGCCGCAACTGATAGTAGTCTATCTGACAGTATGTTTCAACATGATCAACCGTCCACAGTTATGTTTCTAAGTTTTCCAAGCACAAAAAGATCAACCTCCCTTAGTTCCCTCGAGAACTGTTCTAAGTAATAAAAAGCCCGGCAATTTTACACTTAGGCATCAGTTTGTTTCAATTTGCCTTCCACAAAGATCAAACCGTCATTTAGTTTAAATTAAAAATCCATTTAAAGTAAACTGGAAAAATTTGGTTTTTAGAAAGAGAACCACTCTGACGTTATGGGGAGAGGAAACCTAAGATGCCGCTACAGGCGTCTCCACCATAATATTCTCTAGCTAGAGAGTTAAGTTAAGTTTTAAACTAAAATTTAGAATATGGGGGTCCTAAACTGAACTTTCAAAAGCTAAACTATAACATACGAACCACCACCATTGTGCCCGGCATGGCATTCTCCGGACATGGCGTCTCCACTCCCGACTGGCGTGACCGGTCTCTAGCTTGAGATCTGTGAGCTGTGCTGACTGAGCTGTAGAGGGAGGGCAACTGGGGCTTTTTATGCTGGAGCAGCAGATTTTGTGGACCTTAGCGCGGACGTCGAGGATAGCTGCGGGGGTCTGATTGGCTGAGGGCCTTGAGAACAATGGAAAGTGGGAGGAGAAGTCGGAAGAACAAAGGGACTGGGTGCAGAGCCGTTTGAAGGAGTAGGAACATGTAAAACGGAAAAAGATAGGCCTGTTTTGAGTTTTACTCAATTGAACTTTCGGAAATAGGCCTTTATTTTGAATTATTGGCTATGGATTCCATATTTACATGATTGCAACGTGATTTGGCTCTTGTTAAAGCTTATTACTTGGCTTTGGGTAATGCATAGAACACTACTATTAAATTAAACAAGCTTTAACGGTAAACTGCAGTGTTAAACACCACAACTAGTTTTGGCTGGGGAGGGGGGGCAAAATTGGGTAATTCGAAGTTTTTGCACAGTTTGACTTTCGGATTTGGTTTGAACAGATCTTTTTAAGAATTCTTTTAGTGTTTAATAGTAGATCAAGCTATTTGTAGGTTTCGGTGGGTCACAGTCAGGTCCAGAGGAGAACTAAAATAAACATAAATACACTGAAAAATTCGTGTCCGGTAGAATGCCAGGTCGTAATGCGTTTATACGTTTGGACATATGGTAGCGTTTCTGGGGGTAAAAGAATATAAATAAAGTATAAATGTGGTTAAATAAATTAGCTTAGTTGAATGATATAACGCATTAAGTTACAGAGAACAATTAACGTTTTAAAATTTTAAAGTTAAAATTCGATCGTTGTGGAAATTTTCCATATGGATTGCGGCCGACAAACACAATAAAAAATATCACACTGCAAATTGGTAGTCTGTATAAATTCTGTTACAATGCACTAAGCTAATATGTTCGGGCTTTTTGCCCTAAAAGAAAAGGATAAAATGAAGATACACAAATACAGAGTTTTATAATGGCGGCCATGATGAAAGTGCGATGTAGTTGGTTTTGGTCAATCTTCAAATGTAGTTTCAATGGTCTTCAAGGATGAAAGTCCGGATTTGGGCTTCCCCAAGAGTCTTGTATTTTGACAGGCTATTAAATGTCGAAGAGTTTGTGGAAATCGGACCATTATTGCGAAAACGGCCAAATATGCCTCGGCGAGGCATTTGGGTGCCTCGAGAAAAAAAATTTCTAATTTTTGAAAAACAGGCGTTTTTCGGTGGCGCTCGTTTACAATGAGCTTGGTTCTGGAAGGAGGAGAAATGATACCAATTGCCGCTGCGCGGAGGCTTATATAAGCAGCCCCGCACATGCGCAGTACAGGTACGAGCTCGGCAGGCAAGACAACTTTCAAGACTTTAGCGGAAATAATGCTCACAGGGGAAACCTTCTACATTAAAAACAGGTAATGTATATTTTCGGTTAGGCAATAAAAACTAAAATTAAGCAGGTTCGGGCCCTGCAATTTGTCTTTTTATTTATTTTAATAAACCAGCAGCCACAACGGACTACTACACTGAGTAGCCTAACCAAATATGTGTGTGTACGACATACAAGGAACACCAGAGAAATAGTAGCTAAACAGAAAAACATTTAAAAACAGGAACATTTAAAAACAGGCTAACTGGTTACAAACCAGTAACGAACCTGAATTTAGGAAATAACCAAAGCCTTCCCACACCACGAGGTGGGGGGGGGGGGGGAGCTTTGCTTGAGTGATAAATTATGATCTTCCTTACAAGACTGAAACGTGTAAGTTAATCCGCGTAAGAGCTAGACTTTTGGGCAGTTATAATTTTGTATCTTCATCACTGGAAACTTCAGCCAAAAACCACAAGAAAGATCGACCCTTCCTATTCACTAAATCTGTGCTGGATTTGCGGATTGGTTAGAACCGGAAATGGACAAGGACTTTATCTCAGATTTATTGACACAGAAAGGTTACTACCCATACGAGTACATTCGGTTAATGAACTTATTTGAAGAAAGGGAATTACCCTCCAAAGAGGCATTCTACTCTACTATGCGTGCTAAGGGTATCACAGACATTGAGTACAGCCACGCCACATCTGTTTGGAGTTTACTAAAAGAGAATTTTTTCAAATCTTATCTAGTATACCAGACGTGCATCTACTGGCCGACATGTTTCAGACGTTCAGGGAAACCTGTTTGGCGAACGATGGCATAGATTCCTGTTACTACGTTTCCACACCCGGATTTAGCTGCGTTGAAAAAAACCGAAGCGTAACTAGAACTCTTCACTCACGCTGGAAAACACAACTTTATCACTTCCGGTATCAGGGGAGGAATGACTTATAAGTACTTACCAGACACATATTGCGAGCATCTACGTAGCCTGTACAACGTGATTCAGATATCAACAACCTCTACGGGTTGGCGATGGAGTACCTTCCGACGGTCTATTTATTCTGAAATTTCACTTAGCCTTGGTCGAAAAAGATTGGGAATTTGGCTAAAGCTTGGTAGTGGACTTGGACTACCCCTCCAAGCTTCACGATGAGCACAACGACTATCCTTTGGCACCGGAACAGTTGAAGATAGGCCAAACTTTGTGTCGCCCTTTATGAAAGAAATTGCTCATAAGAAGATCATCTCCTCTTCAATGCTCGCTACTAACCTACTACCGAAGAAAAACTACGTCGTTCATTACAGGAATTTAGTTTTATTTGAAGCACGGTATGATCCTTAAAGGCATCCACAGAATTCTAAAATTCCCTCAAAAGTAATGGTTAAAGTCGTACGTAGACTTTAACACGGGGAAGCGTCAAACTGTGACAACGATCTTCGAGAAAGACTTTTAAACTCAAAAACAACTCGGTATTTGGGAAAAGTCTGGAGAACAAATTGGGATTGTTTAGCCGTGAAGCTGTGCACGAAGAAGTCCATGAAATACAGCACTCTACTGCATGCATATTCTTTTAAAGTCCTCAATGGAAATCTAATTCAGGCAAACTTGAGAGTTCGCAACGTCATGTGCGACTTACCAACCTACACCGGATCACTATCCTTGAACTTTCCAAGCTTGTCATGTACGAGTTTCACTATGACTTCATGCGCGAGACATTTGGAAATCATGCACACTTGCTTTTAACCGACACTGTAACGGCGGATGCTACGACGGGGTAGGTGCTTGTAACATCGCCGCTCGCCTGGTGTAACTTGATCTTCTTACTATTACTTTGGGGTACTTTTTGTTTCAAATAAGCACAACAGCTACAGTCCCGGCGTAGGGAATGGAGCTACACATGTCCTAATATTGTAGGCTAACTGTAATAATAAGCGGTAACGCTGCCACCAAGGTGGGAAAATTAGGCTAGCTAAGCTAAGTTTTAAGAGAATTATCTTACATGTTAACTTCTAGCAAACAACGAGCGAATAAACTGACGGACGTTTAAGAAAAACTCCTGGTTTTTATTTTAAACAAACATGAATAAAAATATCGCACACAATTACATTTGGTAACTTTACACCTAGTTTAGGTTATAAAATACAGGGGGAATTTACATTAAATTCGACACTAGAACCAACACGAGGTTCACGTAAAACAATTTCAAATAGAAAAAGTGAGTTGAGTAGGCACAAGGGGATTTCGCAAAAGAGCCCTCTAAATTACGAACAGCCTCGGCTGTCTAGTAATAGTAGACCTGTTTTACAGTTATTTTTCTACGTGTATACTGCAAAGCATTAAACCTCCCAGAGTTGCTGTTGAAAGTCAACTCCTTAAATTATAGAGCCGCGGCTACCTATAAAGTGGATCCGAGCGTTTAATCGATGGAAACCCCACGAAGATCAAACCGTCCTTTGTTTACATTAAACTGCGTTTAAAGAAACGATGAAATAAAGCTGGTTTTTAGTAAGGGACCGTGAACCCTTAAATTATGGCCGCCAACGTCCGAAATGCCGTTTGGCTTGATGCTCCATAAATTTACTTTCTAAAGCTACGAGGTTAAGTTAAGTTTAAACTATAAATTTTGAATGTAAGTCCAAAAATTAAACTTTTAAAGCTAAACTAAGTACGATACGAACCACTACCTTTGCCCGGCATGGCAACAATCGGACCGCGGCATCTCCACTCCCGACCGGCGTAGCGACCTCTAGCTTCGAGAATCTGTGAGCTGTGCTGTGCTAACTATACTCTACTGCGTCTGGGTTTTTATGCCTTCTGCTTGGCAGGCAGGTAGAGGGTTAGTGCGGACCTGTAGGAGAGCGACGGAGGGGGTGAGTGGGGAAGAGGGGGACGCTTGGAGGAGGAGAGACAGACCAAAATCGGCCGCGCTTTCATTACCGGAAGTCGGCCATGACAGCGCGAACGACCGGGGTAGCTTGAGCGCTCTGACTGGCTGACGGAATTGAAGCAGTGTTTTGGTTGGCTGGATTCGAATTGACAAAGGGAATTGCCGACTTGGAAACTTAGAGGCCTGGCTTTGAATGTGCAAGTGAGTTTTCAACTCATAACAACGTGATTTTTAGGCCTATTAAACCACCCCCCCCCTTAGGGCCCCCCACCCATGAAGGGGGGGGGGGGGGCCAACGAAGTGTAATGCACAGAATAAACATTTGACTTTGGGAAACGGATTGCTATATACAAGGCATGTTTTCAACGAAGGAAAGCTAGTTTGTTTACGTTTTTAGAGGTTCGCTACGGTCGGAGTTTGGATGGAGATGCTATAAAAATAAACATAAAATCATACACTGGGTCCGTAAAAATAGACAATCATAAACATGCGAGCTCCGGTAGGGTTCATGGCAAGAAGTTAAATTTACCAAAATGCATTAAGTGCACAAATAAAAAGATTAAATGTTCCAGCTAGTTTTTAAAGGGCTAAGTGCAGTTTAGGTTAGATTTTAAACTGGTTTGAACATCGGACATTTTTCATAAATAAACAAAGTCGTCACCTGTTACAAATAAAAAATATCGTGTGTTGGCAATATCTAAAACACAACTAAGCTGAAAGTGTTTCGGCTTTATGCCTAAAAAAATATACATTATTTACATTTTAAAGTGAAATCGCCATAAAGACGATGCTCTTCTGGTAGGTAAGAGTGCTGCCCTCAGGTTTTTTCTTCGGTGGTGTTGAGGTGTCCTCACCACGAGCGTCTGATACGAGACCGCGTTTACAACACCGACAAACTTATCTACAAGGTAGAAACTGAGAATTTTTACCGGGACATGTAAACGGAGTTGGACAGATTCGACACGAGCAACTATACGACCCTTTGCATCCTCTATATAGGATTCAAAACAAGCAAATGCTGGGGAAGATGACGGGTGAGACGGCGGGCATCCCGGTGAAGGAATTCATCAACTTGAAAGCCAAATGTACTCTGTTTTAGTAGGGGAAGACAGGATTAGGAAGGCGAAAGGAATCTCTCGAAACTGAGGAACAGAGAAAAGACCGCTTGTGGAAAAAAGCTGCTGTTGAAAGAAAACGACAAGCAAAAAAAACAATTTTTTTTTTTTAAATAAAAGAAAGTTAAGCACATATAGAAAGTAACTTTAAAAAAATACCATCAGGACACGTAAAGGGGGGAAAAGCACCCCTCGAACTGCCTCCCACACGCCCTGCCATTATAACGCTGGTTGCAATAGGATGCAAAAATACAACAAAAAAGCACAACAAAAATAGCACTTCCCCAGAGAGACGAAGGGGGTTCGGAAAATGGGAGGGGTCAAAAGACCTTGACTCGGTTTGACTTTTGACTCGACTCATGATCTTGACCCAGTTTGACCCTGGTGGGGCGGCAGTAACATTAGGTCAAAAATAGACAGCTCTACGAAACCGGGTCAAAGATCACTGGGGAGTGGCTCAAAGGTCAAACCGAGTCAAGGTCTTTTGGCCCTCCATTTTCTGACCCCCACTCTCAAGTAAATCTTCACCTCATTCTAGGTGTAAGTTGATGGGTTTACGTGTGGTATGATATTTACTCGAATTTTGCCCCCCCCCCCTCAAGTCAACCTTCCAAATACTTGAGGTCAAAGGTCGAGAGGTTTACTTGAGGTCAAAGGTCTCAGTTGCAGACTCCTCACTGTTACCTGTATGTTACAAATAGGATAGCCCTCTGCTGTCGGCACTTGTCATCTAACCTAATTTGCATACAATTCAAGTATAATTTTTGCAAATTTTGCGTCATCTGACATCACTCCTTACTCACTCTATCGCCTCGTTTCTGCCACTTTTTCCTTTGCCGTGGCACTCGTCGGACGTGTTTGTAAATTTGGTGCTACCAATTTGGTTGACGGTGCGTTTCCGTCTAGAAGCGTTTTTGGAATTGGTCGAGTTGCAGAAAACGCTAAGTTGGACTAATTAATTTGTTCTCAGGAACATGACAACGAACGATGTTTAATCTTAGTCGCTTTAATTTGAATCGATTTCAATCTTGGCCGCCTTACAGTAAAACGGAGATTAATGGTGGAATGTGGCGAGTACTAAAAACGGGAAGGCCTGTTTGCAGCAAATAGGCGTTTCGCAAAGTGGAAAATATAAGTTAAATGTGCGGTTGCCGTAAAGGCGCGGTGTTGAGAAGGTTAAGAAATGAGGCAAGCGAGGCCCAGGAGAGATTTAAAAAGAGTTAGTCGAAATAAGTAGGAGAATGTGAAGAGATTAAGCGATGACTCTATAAGAATGTGGCTGGAAAAAGGGAACACGATACCATCGAGGTTACACGATAACACGGTGATGTTGAGAATGAAAAGGCAGAGGTGTTGTGGCATATAAATGAGTTTCAAAGATGCCTTGAGAGTTATGCAATAACTCCAAGAGTTACACGATAACTCGTAGAGCGTTATACGATAGCGCTGGGCAAAGATGTGGCCCAATAAAAACTTCCGTTATTTGCAAGGCGTTGCAGACTAACGATAGCGGCGTACAAACTATGAAAAGGAAAACACCGTGCGTGGCGGGCGATGCCATGTTTCATGCTGCTCCGTGGTAATAGGGTAGTGATGGACTGATAGTGACGGTGTGAGAACGCTGTGGGTCGTTCCATTTTTGCGGCCGAGGGAGGCAGCCAGGTGATCGCATTGGCCAGAACTATAATTGTACGCTGGAATTAAAAGTTGTGCAGGCCGATGAAGCCTTGGTGTGGTTGAATTTGTACGCATGAAGTTTAAAATGTTACGTTCAATGTCGAACGTAACTGGGAGTGACCATGGTTGATTGTGAGGCGATACACGGTGTTCAGTTAATAAACAACGCCGGTCGCAAGAGGCAGGTGTGCTATACAGGGCCGAGTGAGGTTTAGGCCTAAAGACGACGTAATGACTAAACTTACGACCAAAGGAACCGATCGGTCTCGCACTACGATAGACATTGGTAGTCTACGGGCATAGGCCTAATGCAGTAATTGTTGAACGAATTTGATTTGTGCGAAGTGATTCGAGAATGAATTTTAAGAGTTAAAATTAAGAGTGGCAATATTGGTTACGTCATTTTACTGCCTGCGGGACACTACATCTACTGCCAGGGTTTTTTGGTGACCGACTAAGGACGCACGAGTGCCCCTGCAGTTGGCACGGGAGGCTTGGTACTGAACGGCGTCATAGGTACAGCTGCAGAAGCTAAGTGGGCTTATAGTCGGTGATGTGGAGGCTCACCCGATGGTAAGGAAGGTGTTCTCTGGTTCCACGGGCACCGTGGTCGGAACGGTGTAGGAATGAATTCCGTGAATTTTCGTAATAAATGGATGCGATGGCGCCAGGGGATAGGTGCTGTTATTTTCGGCCTGGCGGCTTGGTTGTACTGGGCATGAGAGACTAGACACACTGGCCCGTGAGGGTCCCGCATCGACCTGGCTGAGTGACTAGGGGGTTATGTTGCGTGGGGCCGTGGCCACCGGAAAGGGGCATCCTCGCCAGGCAGTTGCTATGCGTGGCATAGGTGTGGCCACCTTTTTTTTACGGAAATGACGGGAACCTGCAACGAGGACAGGTCACATGTCACCACGGTTGGCAGGTGGGAAGCAGGCCGAGCGTCCCGTCTTGCAATCTGATCCCATTTGTAACATACAGGTAACACAGTGAGGAGGAGTTTGCGACTGAGAAATGATGATTGTATCAGAGAACTTGTTCTTGCAGGAGAAGCGAAGTTTTCAGAGTAGAATCCTGCGAAACTGAGTTACCTTCATTTCCGCACCCGCCTCCCTGGCACTCCTGTTGCTCAGCTGCAAAAGACAGTGGTAGAACTGAGGCGATAGAGTGAGTAGAGAGCGGTGTCAGGTGACGTAAAATTTGCATAAATTATAGTTGAATTGTATGCAAATTAGGTTAGGTGACAAATGCCGACAGCAAGAGGGATTAGAAAACAAAAAAGAACTCGATTGATGCTAAAGGTAAGGTTTAACTGGCCCGAAGTCAAAACGGCAAAGGAACACAAATATTCTTATAGATCGACATCACTGCCGTTTTACTTTGGTTTTAGGGAAAATACTCACAATAAGGATATGCAAAACCAAAAGGTTTGTAACAGTCAATTACAGACGAATTTTCGGTGGCCAATTTTCTGCCAGCTTCTTCAGGCCAAGCCCAGAGTCCTGCTCGGAACGGCAACAACAAACGTCAATGGAAAAAACAAATTTGAATTATGCTTTTTTTCTCAGTGGTAGTTGGCTCCTATAGGGCAGTACTAGTTGTTGAAGGTGCTGTCCTCTTCCTGTGTTGTTGTTAGGAATGGTTTCCACTGGATTTCGAGTTGGTGTACTAGGTCTGGTGTGGCAAACTGCGTAACTTTTGGGATTTTGTTTTCTCTGGAGTGTAAAATAGAGGGATTCCAGTGCTCGCAGATGATCTTTTCCGGAGTTGGAATGCAGAAGCACTTTCGTTCCGTCTATACTTTGTTGGGTCTTAACACTGTGCTGCAATGGCGCTCTTCTTTAGGTCAGCGTTGGCTGTTGCTTGCATATGCTCCGAGACTCTTAAATTACAAACTCTGCTTTTTGTCTCCACCACGTACACCGCTGGGTAGTCTTTGCAGGGGACCTAGTAGACGGCCGACTTGGTGGTAGGTAGCAGCACTGGGTCATCAGCTGCTGCTTGGTTTGTTGTAATGGAAGCAGGTTGGGGTACTAGGGTTGACACATTTCTCTTTGATCGAGTGTTGTAGCTGTGAGTTGTGTCAAGGTCAGGTTGCATAGGCAGCATGGTGGTTGTTGTTGCAGCAGCCTCTGCACTTGCGGCGTTATGAGGTTTCCCTGGATATCCACTATTTTGTTGCACTTCCTTTTGATGTAGAATCTTCTTGATGTTGGGAGGATTCGTGAACCAGCATTCAATATCAAGCTTACCTAGGGCCGCTCTGGCTAGTTCTGCACGTTTGGGAATTTACGTCACAATTTCGTGGGGGTACGTCAACTTTGGGGGGGGTTTGGTCTTTTCCTCAACAGGGTCTTTCCACTGCAATGCTCTTTTAATGACGAGATTGATCTTCTTAGCAGGGTATCCCATTTTGAGGTATTTTGTCTTAGGTTTCTGAAAGTAGTTGTCTCCATTGTTGCCCGACATCAGCCGGCTTCGAATGCGGAACATTTTCCCCTGGAAAATGGCTAGCAACTTGGATTTCGGATGACCAGAGCAGTAGTCGATACCTCGTTCGGTCTGGGTCGGCTTTTCGTAAGGGGACCAAAGCAGTTCTCCCTCCTCTCCGCTGTCGATGAGTGTGTCCAGGAAGGGCAGCTTCCCATCAATTTCCGATTCGGAGGTATAGCCGAGGTCTTGTTTCCTCTCGTAAAGTATTTTCAATTGCCACTCTCTCTTTGGATGGGACGACAGCAAAAGTATCATCGACGAATCTCTCCCAAACTTTGATGTGAGGGTGGCAGTGGAGGACGTGGGCATCAAGGAATTGGAGTACAATTTCCGCAATCAGTGGGGATGCGCTGTACCCCATCGGGATGCCGGCAATCTGTTGGAAGGTTTGGCCTTCAAATTGAACATAGATGTTCATGAGAAGAGCTTTCAGCAGCCTCCTATCGAGCTGATAATCTCTCTGTCGGACTTTGACTTTTGCCTCGGCCTCATCGAATTTCGCCATGATGACCTGGTGAGTCAAACTGGGAAACAGATCGTATGAAACCAGCATGTCTTCCTTCTCCATCTTCACTTCTCGAATCTTCCTCAGGAAGTCTGGTGTGCTGAGCAAACCCCGCTCTCCCCACACATAATTTTTCAGGCATGGGGCTAAAAACCAGTGAATACGTTGGGCAGGTCCCCTTTTGCTGAAGTAATCATTCGTAGTGGGAAGCCTGTCTTGTGGACTTTGACTTGGCCGAACACACACGGGATGGTTGAGTCAGCTTTTGGTTTAAGATCCGACCCTTCTGTCTCGGAAAGATAATTTTCTTTCACTAAATTGGAGATGTGGTCAGTTAGATTAGAATGCATTAAATTGCCCAAGTCATATTGAAGTTTTTTTATACAACTTCTGGTTTTCAAGTTCCATGCACAG
Source organism: Lithobius niger (assembly GCA_023313725.1). Classification (NCBI taxonomy): domain Eukaryota; kingdom Metazoa; phylum Arthropoda; class Chilopoda; order Lithobiomorpha; family Lithobiidae; genus Lithobius; species Lithobius niger. The sequence continues at coordinate 87,626 of JAHWFP010242252.1, forward strand.
TTTTTTGTCATAATCGGATTTGTCAAGAATAACAGTAAGGTTCGCTTTATCTGCTCTAGTGGTGACAATGTCTGCCTCGATCTTGAGCTGCTTCATGGTTTTCAGTTGCCGAATACTCACATTGCGCTTCACTTTCAAATTCCTGGAACCACTATCACACTCTTGAAGTTTTAATGCAGCCTCTGGGGCTAAGGAATATTTATCAGCAATGACTTGCACATCGGCAACAAAATTTGCCAGCAGATCAGGCCTGGGATCGGGCCAAATCGGAATGAATTTCTGGTCAAGTCGCAAAAGTTCGATCTCATCCGCCTCAAGGTCACGTGAGGACAGATTCACAACAAAAGGGTGTGGATTCAATGTCACTTGGTGGTCATTAAGCTTTTCAGTTGATGGATTTGGCCTTGATGTTGATGAATTTTCTCCCCTTTCCACTTCACTATCGCACGCCGCACGATCGCTACTAGTGTCAGGCTGCCCTGCAACTCACGCCTCTTGAGTTTCGTTTTCCAAGTAGGTTTCGGTTCTCTGCTCTGGAGTGCCATTCGGGCAGCGTTGCGTTGCGGGCTGCACTGCTCGGCGCACGGATTCAATTTCGATCGCGGTAGAGCGCTCGTTCGTCATGTTTGTTAGGCCGTTACTCGTCATTAAATTAGACATGTAACCCTCACTTTCATGGAAATTGGGGGGGGGGGGGGGCAAATAACGCCTCAAGTGCAGAGGCTGCTGCAGCAACAATAACAACCATGGTGCCTATGCATCCTGACGTTGACACAACTCACAGCTACAACACTCGATCAAAGAGAAATGTGCCAAACCTAGTACCCCAACCTGCTTCCATTACAACAAACCAAGCAGCAGCTGATGACCCAATGCTGCTACCTACCACCAAGTCGGCCGTCTACTGGATCCCCTGCACAGACTGCCCTAGGGGGTACGTGGGAGAGACAAAAAGCAGAGTTTGTAAAAGAGTCTCGGAACATACACAAGCAACAGCCAACGCTAACTTAAAGAAGAGCGCCATTGCAGCACACAGTGTTAAGACACAACACAGCATAGACTGGGAAAGCACGAAAGTGCTTCTGCATTTCAACTCCGGAAAAGATCGTCTGCGAGCACTGGAATCCCTCTCTATTTTACACTGCAGAGAAAACAAAATCCCTCTACTAAATGAGCAGGCACCTGCACACCCAAAAATTATGCATTTTGCCACACCAGACCTAGTACACCAACTCGAAATCCAGTGGAAACCATTCCTAACAACAACACAGGAAGAGGGCAGCACCTCCAACAACTAGTACTGCCCTATAGGAGCCAACTACCACTGAGAAAAAAGCATAATTCAAATTTGTTTTTTCCATTTACGTTTGTTGTTGCTGTTGCGAGCAGGACTCTGGGCTTGGCATGGAGAAGCTGGCAGAAAATTGGCCACCGAAAATTCGCCTGTAATTGGCTGTTACAAACTTTTTGGTTTTTACAAACTTTTGGGTTTTGCGTATCCTTATTGTGAGAACACAAATAAACTTTCCTGTAAGGTTTCAGATACTGCAGTGTTGCTGTAGTGTTTAGTCCACGTGAAACCTTACTGCTGTATTCAAATGTTTTTATAGCCGACGAAAATATATATTACCTGTTTTAATTAGCAGATTCCCCCTGTGAGCTTACTTTCCCCTAGAGTCTTGAAAGTTGTCTTCCCTGCCGAGCTCGTACGGTACTGCGCATGTGCGAGGCTTGCTTTTATAAGCTTCCGTGCAGCGGCTATTGGCATCATTTCTCCTAGGGCGATGGCCACGCGTGGTCGTTCTTTGAGCTTCACCGTTCGACGTTCCTCCGCCTCCGTTTCTGCCTCCACCTCCGCCTTCCGTGGTCCTGCGGTTGGTGCGTTCCTCCGCCAGGGATGGTCGTTCCACCGCCCAATGCTTCCATCCTGGCATGTGGATGATGTGCCGGCCTTTTCGTCCATGAACCGGCCTTCCTTGCAAAGACTCCATTCTCATCACTGCATTCCTTTGCCGCATGAATTTATTCTGCCCTCCGCCTCTACCTCCGCCCGCGGAAGGGCGCTTCCCTCCGCTCTGCGGAAGACTCCTCCCTCCGCTCTTCCTTTCAACATCATCTTGCCTTCCGTTGCTTTGCAACGGTTTTATGGATGGTCCGCCTCCCACTGCTTCCATCCGGACCAGTGGATGATGCGCTGGCCTTTTCGTCCATGGGCCGATTCTCCTTTCAAAGACTCCATTCTCATCACTGCATTCCTTTGACCACATTCAGTCATTCTGCCCTCCGCCTCCGCCCGCAGAAGGGCGCTTCCCTCCGCTCTGCAGAAGACGTCTCCCTCTGCTCTTCATTTCAAGATTATCCTACCTTCCTATGCTTTGCAGCGGTTTTATGGATACTTCGTCCGTTCCTTCGGTTAAGGATGACTCTCCTCCGCCCTCACTGGGGTTACCTTGTCCTTCCATCATTCCTCCAGAATGTTTTCTAGTCTACCATTACTCTCTGGAACCACTTCAACGCGACACTACGTCTCGTTTTTGATCCCAGCACCTCCGTTCCTTGAACGAGCGTTCCACCTCTCACTTTGGCCTCCTCCTACGGAGGTGTTCCGAGTTTTTTATCACACCAACACACCACGTGACGGACGGACGCTCTTTCTTACCCTCCTTCCATTCCGCAGAATCAACGGGACAACAACATCCTTCTGCCTAAACCAAGTCTCCCTTCCGAGCCTCCGCATACTGGAGTGCTCTCCTTACCATCCGTATATCATCGTCCCTTGGATGGAAGATGCCTTTGTTCCTGTCCACTTCCTTCCGCCGCCCCTCCGCACCACCGTTGCACTTGATCCCTAGCCCAAGATGGCTTGTGTCATCATGGAAAATTGTTACCCATCGCTTTCCCTGCTCGGCCTCCGCCCGCACCAGGACGGGTGGAGGGGGGGAGGCGATTGCATCCCAAGTAAGAACATCAACATCGCGTCAGCCTGTTTTCCTCCCACCAGGCCTTGGTTTAAAACACGGAGGAGGGGCTCTTACCACCTGTCACAACTTACACTGACACCATACCCCCTGCGCATCCTCCTGCGCAGCCTCCTTCATGTATGGCACCTCGGCCGTCATGCCCCACCACATCCTGCATGGTTGCAGTTTGTGCATTGCCTATAAAGTTCTACATCCTCCTCTCTTGCTACTTCCCTGTACAGAGATGTTTTCTTCCCTAGCCACCACTCCGTTCACTTCGCTTCGCGGGCCTCCGCCTTCTGAATTTTCTACCTTCCGCCTCCACCTCCGTCTCTGCGTTCCTATGCCTCGTGCTAAAGGGACGCCACGGATGACGCCTCCCGCACTCTCCATTCTGCATCCCCAAGCCACGTTCCACCTATTGCGGAGGACGTAGAGGTTCTCTAACTTGCAACAGAATAAGATTCCTTAAAGCCACCCGTTCCACCTCCGAATCCCTTCCTTTCCGAGTCACTCTCCATGCCTTGTAATAACCATGAACACGTCTCCCATCCCTTGCGGTCAACCACCTCCGACACGGGACCTACGTTCCCTTCCCGACGAACACTCTCACTGAGGAACGATATGCCTGTCTCAAACTTGAACTCAAGGCGCGGAAAATAGCAGCCAGGTTGGCCTCCTCCGACAGTCCTCGATTACCTCCACTCGACCTATCCTCACATTCGTCTCAACATTCTGTAGCCGAACGTTCCGCTACCCAACGAACCAATGGACCACTGACACGTCAGCTTTCGCCTTCCTTTCTCTCCAGCATTGCATGCTGTTGATTAAATCAAAGGGGTATGATGTCCCTCCTCACCACCACCACCTATCCTTTCTTTTTATTATAACCTTCGGCCCTGCAGCCTGCTGGTCTTTTCTCTACCTTCAACCAGTGCAGCTGTACTACGAACTGGGCCCCCCCCCCACCAATGGGACCAATCCTCGTACCTAGACTTACGTCACGCTATTCCTGTTCCACGCACCACCCTTCTGCAGAGGACTTCCTCCGCTCCTTCTTTGATGGTCATTCCAGCCTTCCCCCGCTTTTGGACTAATGAGACCTTCATCCGTTCCTACAGTAGAGGATGGCTCTTCTCCACCCTCCGTGGATCCACCGACCCCTTCCAAGTTCCACCATTCCTCCGGATTATATCAAGCTACAAACCCACCTCCTTTTGACGCAATCACCGTCCCATGTTATTAAACGCCACAAGTTCGCTATAGACAAAACTAACAAACAAGATACACCAATTTCTGTCAGCCCTCCGGACTCAACAACCAGGCCGCAATTACCTTCAACAGACACCATCCCTGTTATCGCAGGTACTTCTGGCTACCGACCTGTCAAATCAGTTACTTTCAAATCCAGTGAACCGTCCAAACCTTCAGTACGTATCAAACAAGCCCTTTGCACCGCCTCAATGTTGTGCTACACCATTAGCTGCCTCAAAAGACAGCTACCCCGTTGTTACGTCCATTCGTCAGCTGCGCTCCGCTACTGCCCAGCTTCCGCTTCAAACAGACCGTCAGCTAGATAACTCACCTGCCCTTGCACGGTACCTCCACCTCCGCTGGCTCCCTTTCCATCAGCTCCGGTCTTGCGAGAAGCTCTCACTAGAGGCCTTCACCTCTCGGATTGGGGAACGGAGAACCTCATCTTCAACATTGATTTTGTCCTAAACTTCACCAAACAATTCTTCGAGGATTATACAGCCCTCCGGTCTTCTCTGTCGGACCTTCCGGTCCTTCGCCAAGCAGCTACCGACACCGATGCACTTCGAGCTGACAATACCATTCTTCGGGCCGCAAATGAAGCTCTCAGAAATGAAATGGAGATGGTCAACAGACGGTATTATTCACAACGCCTAAATTACGCCCTGCTCAAGGCACATTATAACTGGGTATCCCCGATTCCCTCGTCACCTCCGTGGCGGGCGTATTACTGCACCCGGTCCAGGACAAGACGCCCTCACAATGCTCCCTCCGCCAACGGGACTGCTTCACCGTCCTCACTCTCTTCCATCAACACACATCCGCTATCCTTCCCGAGGCCGTTTCATCAGGCAGCCCCATCACCACTTCCTTCCCCATTCGAGGATCCTTCGGCCACTGCTACAGGATGTTTCACACCTCCGCTGCCGCAACCTATGTCACCTGTAAAGGACACTACGCTGCCTCCTGTTATACCATCACCACAACGCCCTTCCGTTGTCCTACAACAAGAAGTGTCCTTCTCTTTTCAACCAAACTATATTCCTTCCATTCCAGTCATCACTACACCCTGTACACCACCCTCCGCTTCCGCTCAACAAACCAGCATTGACACTACCTCCTGCACTTCCGAGACTCCTCCTATCGTCCTTTGGCAACAAACACTGTAAAATCCTTGGGTATCTCACTTATCCAACTACTGTCTGGCAGTACGACAATGCTGCATCATTCATCCCTGTTTTTCATGATATACACCCAAATACTAAGTATGCGGAAGGAGATTTACCTTGCTCCCCTTGCCGTGCCAAGGCCACAGGGGTAGCTTTTGGCTTTCGCATGATGCCGTAATTAATTTCGGCCCGGCGAGGCGTCCAATTATACTAGTCCTCCCTTATTGGACATTATAAACATTCTTCTCGCCGCAGCTATGAACAAACTATTATCATTTACCCTACATTACACCCTCCGTTCCACTAATCATCAACAAAATTGCAACATCGTCCTCTCTGCCATGCCTTACCTTCCAAGAGTTTACCTTCTACCAGTCAGTGCAACGTCGACCTTCCGGGTCTCGTCCTACTTACCCTCCGCTCGAACAACACATTGCCTCCACATCTTCACCCTCCGGCCTCTTTTTCAAGTTCTTCCGAGTCACCCCACCTTCCCACAAGATAAGATGTTTTCAACATATTTAGTTGATGTCTTATCCTTGTACCCCGTATGTAAAGACCTCTGCATGAAAAATGATAATAATATTAATCAAATTGAAATTGTATAATGAGCTTACCGCACTCCTCAATCTCACTCTTACCGAACTTCCCATTGCTCAGCATGGGTTCCCACATGCTACGGTTTACTTCAAGTGAGTGAAAGTGGTTGGGGCAGCAGAATGGTCTCCTGGGGGTGCCGACTCGTACTGCGGGAGAACTCCGAACCTAGCCCTCCGCCGTGTGACGAAGTCTGCTAATTAAAACAGGTAATGTCTGTTTTCGTCGGCTATAAAAAGACTAAAATTGCAGGGCCTGAACCTGCTTAATTTTAGTTTTTATTGCCTAACCGAAAATATACATTACCTTAACTCCCGCCCAAGCCTCCCCTCCATGAGCTAGGTTCTGGAAGGAGGAGAAATGATGCCAATAGCCGCTGCGCGGAAGCTTATATAAGCGACCCTCGCACATGCGCAGTACCGTAAGAGCTCGGCAGGGAAGACAACTTTCAAGACTCTATGAGAAAATAAGCTCACAGGGGGAATCTGCTAATTAAAGCAGGTAACTTATATTTTCGGTTAGGCCATAAAAGCTAAAATTAAGCAGGTTCGCGCCCTGCAATTTTAGTCTTTTTGCCATTTTTACTTTTGCAGACAGTAGATCAGCTGATGGGTGGTACATACTGTTTGGCTAAACTTCATTGCTGGAAAAAGTTTAAACTGATAGCTTTCGCACAGCTGTGCAGGCAACTCGGGGTTCGTGCGAGTCCTTTAAAACCTGGGAATATCGGGAAAGTAATAATGAAATTCCATACTGGAAGAGTGCTTGAAAATCTTAAAAAATTATGTATGTATCATCAGTAGGGTGATCAATGGAAAGTAGGCGAGGTAACTAAAGAACACTGAAAAAAATTAGCCAAGAAAGTAGTCGAGTGTGTAGCCTTACATTATTCTTCCTTCGTTAGGCATGAAAAGTTTAGAAATATAGTTTCTAGCTTTAATTGTATTTACGTGTATAATGGTTGGATACAGTAGTAAGGTTTCACGTGGTCTAAAGAGTACAGCAACACTTCAGTTGCTGAAACCTTACAGTACATTTTATTATTCTGTGTTCCTTTGCTGTTTTGACTTCGGCCCAGTTAAACCTTACCTCTAGCATCAAACTAGTTCGTTTTTGTTTTCTAATTGGTGCTACTTCGGTGTACCACGCAGTTTAGATTAGCTTGTTTTAATGTTTTGTACCTTTATCAGTTACATTCTGCACAAACCAATGGAAACAAACTCTTTAATATTCATCCTTCGTCTTGCAGCTGGCGTTTGCTGATTGGCATTGTTGAACAATAACAATGTTTAAAACAATGTAAAACAATCAAACTGGTCGTTTAAAGCTCCCTAACCCTTGAACCACTTGACCAAATAGAAAAGGCCTTATGGAAAGGGCACATCTTACAGAGCAATACCTGTAAAATGAACTAAGAACCAGCTTTATAGGACAAATAGTTTGATCTGTAGCAAGCATAGCAGAAAAATGTCTTGCCAAGAACAAGAAGCAGCCAAAAAGGAAAATCACGATTCCAGCTCAGTCCAGATCTTCGATGTGTCAACTCGGAAATTAATAAAAGTTGGTACACATCTTCACCAAGTCCAATAAAGCTTGTATACTAGCGGTAGCAATCTTCAAGTTTTCATTTAACGTCCAAAGTATTATTGGGTGCGATTAACTTGGCTAATAGGATTAACCTTGGCGGCCTTTCCCTGGTGGAATGATATCACTACCTTCAAAGGCCGACCGTTTTTTGAAACTTGGCGGGTTTTTCTACCAGTTTTGGTTTTGGGTGGATACCACAACTTTCATAGGACTGTGAACGTACATAAGGTTGCACCGTCTGTTTAAGATGCTTTAATCCCATTTTTGCACACACTGGCTAACAATCGCTGATTTCGTTCGCTTCGCTCACTCAATCAGCGCATCCCCTTCTGTTGTTTTGTTTATCCCTGCACCTTCCCTTTAATTTTTCAAGATTTTGTTCACATTTAGTCATGCAGAAACCCCCGAAGGTCGCTGTTACTAAAACACTAGAACGCGAAAGATTTTATTTTTGTGTTATTCACAAAAAACCCATTAGCTCGTGTATGCTTGTATTGTTGCGTAACCATCATCTAACGTGCATCCCTTTATTCTTACGCAATCCACGGCAACATTAATGTTTCTTTATTTTGTCCTTCATTACAGTTCAGTTTTTAGTTCGTCCAGGCTTTTACAATAAATCTAAGGACCAGTCCCTTACAAAAAAATACTGCAGTTTTTCCCATGAAAACTGCACTTTACTGCAGTTTTTACTATTTTAACTGTAGTTCTCTTATGGAACTGCAGTTTCATTGCATAACTGCAGTATCTGTGACTAACTACAGTTTTAACTGCACTTCTTGTAGATGGGAACTGCTGTTCAATTACAGAACTGCAGTTTTCAAGTGCAATACTTGAAAATTTTAACTGAGTTCTATGAGAGTACTGCAGTTTCTGGGACAAAGTTCAATTTTCAACTGCAGTTCTTGTAGATTGTAACTACAGTTCCACTACACAACTGCGGTTTGTGTGAAAAACTGCAGTTTTCAACTGAAGTTCTTATAGACTGGAACTGCAGTTCCATTACATAACTGCAGTTTTGTGTAAACTGCAGTTATTAAGTGCAGTACTTGAAAATTGTAACTGCAGTTCTATGAGAGAACTGCAGTTTCTATGAGGAGTGGAATTTGTGTAGAAAACTGCAGTTTTCAACTGAAGTTCTTATAAACTGCAACTTCAATTCCATTCTGGAACTGCAGTTTTTGTGTAAACTGCAGTTTTCAAGTGCAGTACTTAAGAATTTTAACTGCAGTTCTATGACAGATCTGCAGTTTCAGTGACGAAGTGTCCTTTTCAATTGCAGTTCTTGTAGACTAACTACATTGCCACTGCACAACTGTAGTTTCTGTGATCAACTGGAGTTTTTAACTGATGTTCTTGTAGGTTCAACTACAGTTTCTTTACAGAACTGCAGTTTTTGTGGAAACTACAGTTCCATTACAGAGCTGCCGTTTTTACGTAAACTGCAGTCTTCAAATGCAGTGCTTACTATTTTTTTCTGTGACGAAGTTCAATTTTCATCTCCAGTTCGTGTAGACTAACTGCCGTGCCACTACACAACTGCAGTTTCTGTGATCAACTGCAGTTTTTAACTACTGCTCTTGTAGACTGGAACTGCAGTTTCATTACAGAACTGCAGTTTTAAAGTGCATTTCTTGTAGACTGGAACTGCATTCTGTGTCAGAGTGCAGTAATCAGCTGCAGTTCTCATACATTGTATCTGCAATTCACTACACAACTGCAGTTTGTGTGGAAAACGTCTTATAGACTGGAACTGCAGTTTCATTCCAGAAGTGCAGTTTCTGAATCAGAATCCTATATTCAAGACTAGCCGTCGTCAACAATAGTAGTAGTTTATATATATATATATATATATATAATGACATTGTTCTACTGCTGCAATTCTTGTAGATTGTCACAGTACCTTACAAGTTAAACTGTAGTTTTTATAGCCGACGAAAATATACATACCTGATTTACAGTAGCAGTTTCCCCTCAGAGCTTGCTTGTTCCCCTAGAAGTTGAAGTTGCCTTCCCTGCCTGGCTCGTACACTACCGCGCATGCGCCGGGCTCCTTATATATATATACCCTTGCGCAGCGTCGGATACCATCATTTCTCCTAGGGCGCTCGCCGCGTGCGGTCGCTCTTGAGCGTGGTCCCCTGGATTCTATCTGCCATCCGCTTACGTTCAGCCCGCAGTGGTTGCTGTCGTCCGCCGTCCGCTGTACCTTTTGTTCCAGCGGCTTTCTGCAGTCCCGTCGTCCTCCCTTGCTATCCGCTGGGGATCGCCCCGTCCTCTCCAGGCGTCGTCTCCCATCCGTTGGGCCGTGTTCCTCTCCGAATCGTCTTGGGGTCTCCGCCTGGGCCGCCGTGTCCTCGCGGACTCTTCCCTTCCTAGTCCTGCTTATCCGGATCCGCAGAACCACGTACACCGTTGGTTGTCAAGTTTCGACCTTCTACCTACAGCAACGATCCGCCATCCTCCTCCGCTACGAGTCAGTGCTATCCTTCGTCCTCCTCCTCCGTCCGCTCCTCTATTACAGGGCGTCACTGTGTTTCCTATCCTCCGGCTGCCATCCTCGCATTGCCATATCTTGCTCCGTGGGTCCACCTCTCTCAGGCCTAGGTCCGACGCTTGGGGCGGCCCCCTGTCCTGACATCTACCATCCGCTATCCGCGTCAACCTCCGTCCGTCCCTTTTCCTGGCCTCTCCGCGGCATTTCCCTCCGTGGCACAACGAGGTGCTTTCCGACGGTTTGGAGGCCGGATCACTTACTCATCCTCGTCTCATCACCCCCGTCGTCTGGCGTCTGCAAATCCTTCGCCTCCGGCCACGCTTCTACCGTCTCCAGTTGTGTCCGTCCCGCTGGGATGTCGTCAACCGTTATCCCCGGCTTTCCATTCGCCTCCCGGTCTTCGCCTGCCTATCCCCTTTCCATCGTTTCGTCACCCGCCACAGGATTGGGGGGGGGGGGGAGGCGTCCTCAGCTCCTTCATCTCCTGACCTGTCTTGCAGTGAATCGGTCCCTTCCGCACAATCCTCCGACATCATCCTGTTCATGTTCCCGGCATTATCCGCCTGCCGCTTTCTCGTATTGTCTCCTCGTCGACCACGTCTATCCTCGCATCGTTAGTCTCCCGCCCGGATCTTCCTTCTGTACTGAGGACATTTCGCCTCCGTCCTCCCCTTCACGGGTTTAGATCCTTTGTTCCAAAAAAAAGAAAAAACTGAAGAGAAGTAACAGCATCCAGCAGAAACGAACACTTACGCAACGAACTCCCGGCCCTGTGCACCGACTCGACCACGACTCCATGGCAATGACAGTCAAAACCGTTTGTTTCTTCCCCGGACTATACACACACCAGCAACCTTGCACACTATGATCCTACCGTCCGCAGGTTCAATTCTCCTTGCTGCAGCGCTCCTCTTCCTTATCCTCGTCTGCAGGATCCAGTGCTCACCACTTTCGTCTTTTGCCGCTAGACGGCGCCACCCTTTCCCGCCGCCGGGCTGTAGTTTTCAAACCGAACAGTAACGGTCTTTCATTGTCCTTTCTCTGGTCCGGCTCTGCCATGGCGGAATCATCCACAGAGGATTCAGACCACACTCCTCCTCATTCTCCGTCTTCAGATTCAAACTCCATCAATGCTCCTTCGCCCACGAAGTGCAGATGTCCAGGCTTCGCTTTCCCGCTCCCTAAGCCCAGGTTGGATCCCCACCCTTGTTGTCAACGCTATCGGCTGTGTGACGGATCGCGGAAAAGATGCAAGATTTGCGTTACAATCTCTACTCCCTGATGGGCCTTCATCAGGAAGAAGCATCTGCAGTCCAAACAACGGTCGGATCGGGCCCGCCGCCAGTGTGCGTTAGCTGCAGCATCCGCAACGGTACACCAGTCCTTTTCTGACGCATCTCCTCCCACGTCCTCATCATCAGGGACGTCACGACATTCTTCCAAGCAACCTGCCCCTCCGATCCGTAAATCTGCTTGTAGCCGCGGTCTTTCCAAGCACTCGAAAGTCCGTTTCTCCCTCATTTCATCACCGCCAGCTTCGTCTGAAGTACCACACCTGCCTTGACGAGACGTTCGCCCACCCATACTAGCCTCGCTGCCTTTGACTCACTCCATCCCGGCGATACCGGGGACCTCCAGCACGAGGCCGCCGCTCGGTATTCTAAAGAAGACTATTACTCAGCCCCGTCCGCCCATTAAAATCAAGCGGGCATCCACCGTTTTGCTCCGCCGGCCGTTCGTCGTCCCGATCCGCCAACCGACACGGCGTCACATACTTTTGCCCCTACAACTCACCAGCCGGTCCCTCCGTCGCAGGAAGCCATCCTTTCAGACCCACCACTGGCTCCCTTTCCCTCTCCCTCTGTCAGGCACTGTCTAGAGGTCTACATCTATCCCCGTCCGAACTTGAGACTCTACACTTCAATATAGATTTTGTGCTCCGGTTCGTCCAATCCTTCACGTCAGATTATTCTCGTTTACGTCAATCCTTATCAGATCTACCTACCATCAGGCAATCCGCAGCCGCTGCGGATACTCTCCAAGCCGAAAACTCTGTACTGCTGGCAACAAATGAGGCACTGTCCAATGAATTGGAATTAATCAATCAGAAATATCACTCCCAGCGCATCTACTATGCCCTCCTCAAGGCCCAGTACAACTGGAGTAGTGGTAAAATACGATATTCGGTTACATGTATACCCCCCACTTCCGGTCACCTAATAAAAGTGGGGGTAATAATGCACTTCCGGTCACCTGATGAAAAGTGGGGGGTAATGGCGTCTCTTCCATTTTTCGTCAATCTGGAGGAGGGTGGAAAAATGGTATTTACTATCTGTTTTCCGGTTTTCATCGATCTGGAGGAGGGTGGGAAAGTATTTTTTACTTCCTCCTGTGATGTCAATTCCAGTCACGTGATCAAAGTGGGGGTAATGATGCGCTTCCGGTGTTATGATAAAAAGTAGGGACGTCACTTCCGGTTTTTGTCAATCTGGAGGAAGGTACCTTTTGTTACCTTTTATTCATTTTTTTGTCAGTCGGAGGAGGGTGGGAAAGTGCTTTTGCTATCTTCTATGACGTCACTTTCGATCACGTGATCAAAATGGGGGTAATGACGCCACGTGATGAAGGGGGTATTACTTCCGGTTTTTCACCGACTGAAGGATGGTGGGAAAGTGCCTCTCGATACTTTTCTTCGTTTTCATCGATCTGGAGGATGGTGGGAAAGTGTCTTTCGGTACCTTTTTTCATTATTAAAAATAAATAACAAAAAAAGAAAAGGCATGGATTCGAATTCAATAATTTTAACGGGAATAGGTGGCGAACTGAGCTGCAATTTAAAAACGCCCATATACCTAGACCCTAAAAAAGAGTATGAAATGGCGCTCGTCTCCTTGGATACGTACTACAGTATTTTCAACGTGCACGCTGACAATAACGAATTTTTGTACACCATCGACGGTGGAGCGAATTGAATTGAGGTGCGAGTCGTTCCTGGCGCTTACGAAATTTCGGACTTGAATAATTTTATAGTCTACTTTGGAAGGAAGTGGTCACGAAAAAAATGCCATCATTTTAGAACCGAACCATAATACTTTAAAAACAAATTTGGTTATAAATAATCCGCTCTATGGCGTTTCGATTCTGGGAGATAATAATTTAGGAACTGTTCTAGGATTCCTTCGGGGAACTTATACTAAAAACTCAGCAAGGTCAAAAATCCGTGGATATAATGGGGTTGAATACAATTTTCGTTCATACCAACATAATCGGGTCTTCCTACGTGAATGACGACACTCAACCTTGCATATACGCTTTTTATCCGGGAGTGCCACCGGGTTATAAGATGATAATTTCCCCTCAAAATCTAATTTACCTTCCCGTAACTACCGACAAGATTCGTAATATTCGTATTTGGTTAACTTCTCAAGATAACGAAATGATAAATTTAAACGGGGAAACCCTTACCGTCAGACTTCATCTGAGGTCTAAAAAATAATTTTGTACGTATTAAAAAAAGAATGTTAGTATTCGAAAGAAAAAAAAGAATAATTGGAAAAGGATTCGTCGTAGATAATAATCAATTAAGGGCAAAAAACGCAGCATTCATCAAATTTATAACGAGAGCGAGAAGATGAGTTTAACGGAACATTACCTCGATATAAACGAATCTTTACAACAAGATTCTTCCGTGGAGAGCTACGCATTTCACGAATATAATCCGATAGTAGGAACCAATCTAAACAACGTCAATTCGGAAATTAGAATCGTAATCGAAAACCAGGATTTGTTCCTACACGTCGCGAATAGTTATCTTCTGATTAAAGGCAGGTTACTGAATGCCGACGGTTCTAGTTTTGCCGATGCGGACGTAGTGTCTCTCATCAATAATGGTTCCATGTACCTGTTTTCCAGCATTAAATATCACTTGGGGGATAAGCTAGTGGACGAGTTAAATTACCCCGGTTATGGGACTCTCATGAAAGGTCTCCTTACGTACGGTTCGACGGATCAAGTGTCGTTGCTGGGGAACTGCTGGGCGTTAGATGCGGCAGAATCTTCCGCGGCCAGTTTAAACGATAACATCGGATTCAAATTACGGCATTCCATCATCGCGAAGGAAACGACTCCTAAAGGAAGCTTCTCATTCGCCATTCCCTTAAAACACTGCATGGGATTTTTTGAAAATTATGACAAGGTGCTGTACGGTGCCAAGCATGTCCTAACGTTGTCTAGGGCGAGCAATGACGACGCTGTATTCAGGGCAGCTGCAACAGCCGTTGGGAAAGTCGAATTGAGTAGCGTTTCGTGGCACGTACCGCACGTAACCACATCCGACGAGCAAAAACTCAGGCTTTTTAGCTACATAGAAGGTGGGATGAACGTGGACTTGGGTTTTAGGCACTGGCATTACGATAGTTGCGAACTTCCTCAGAGCACTAGTTTCACATGGCGCGTGCTTACTACTTCGGCCGTTGAAAAACCGAGGTGGGTTATTCTAGCTCTTCAGACTAATAGAAAAGATGCGCAAACTAAAAATCCAGCCGTATTTGATCACTGCAGTCTTCAAGATGCTCACGTAACTTTAAATTCCGAACGTTACCCGTTCTTGGACTTGAACGTAAATTACGCTACTGGAGAATACTCGATCTTGTATAGAATGGCTCAAGAGTTTAGACGCGCTTTGTACGATGTCGGGGACTTGTGTATCGATTTGGTGCAGTTTAAAAAGACTTATCCTCTAGTAGTTTTGGACTGTTCCAAGCAATCGAAGAGACTTCAGTCCGGCATAGTCGACGTACAAGTAAAGTTGAAATTTAACGCCGCGGTTCCAGCTAACACGACGTGCCACGCGCTGTTGATCGGTGATAGAAAAATGAGTTTGAAATTAGATAAAGGCAAAGTCGAAGGGATTTATTAAAAAAAAGAGAGATGGTGAAACAAAAACCGAAAACAAGTAAAATCGGAAAAAAACGGAGCGGGGTAAAAAGAAAAAAGATCGCAAAACGAGGTGGGTTTTTACCATTGTTGGCATTGCTGGTACCCATCATGTAGGTGGTCTAGCAGGAGGTGCCGCTGGTATCGCCGCTGCAGTTAAAAAGAGCCGGAACGATGCTAAAGTAATGGAAGAAATGGTGAGACATAACAAGAAGATGGAGGGTTCGGGGCTAAAACGTAAAAAGAAAAAAAAAGCGAATCGTGGCAGAGGGCTCTTTCTAAGGCCAGTGAAAGTCTGATAGATTTTACTAAGCCGTTAACCAATCTCGATTTAAACAAATTAATAAAAGTTTTGAAAATTCCTAAATACAGAGGTACTTTTAGCAAGGATCGTCTGCCGTTAAAACCTAAACCTCGGGGTGAATGCGGCATCGTTAATCTCGAAAATTTTCACGATGGAAATGGAAGTCATTGGGTGGCTTACTCGACAGTTACTGACATACCCTGTTATTTCGACAGTTTCGGGAACCTCGAACCACCGACATCCATTTCGGAGTATTTGGGTCCCGTTAA